>OZ014521.1:57579059-57886559 GCA_963966055.1 Lathyrus aphaca | reverse complement strand
GTCCGGGGAATCTTAAGCATTTCATTCAAGTGAGTCCCCTAAATGAAATCTTTATGTTCGTCCGAGTCACCACCAAGTTACCTTTTTCTTCTTCATCTTCATCAAATGTAACGCTCGTATTTAATTAAATATTTTAATTAAATATTATTGAGTATTTTTTCGAATATTTGTTGAATATGTTGAATAAGTTGTTTGAGCTGATGAGTTAATAATCGGGTAAATAGTTGATTTAGTCGGGAGAAAATTAATATTAGAAATAATATTGATTTTCATAGAATATTAATTAATTTGGTTGAGTTAAGTTGTGTGTGAGAAATAGCAAAGTTGAGGATATTGTGTAGTAGACCCATTAAGAGAATTAGTAGACCCATTATTTTACTAAGTGATTAGAATGAGATAGAGGAGTTAGGCAGCAAACAAAACAAAAGTAGTTAGGTTACATAGTTTTATCAAGTAATGGAAACCAGGGTTTGGAGGCACAAAGGTTGGAGCAGAGAGAATACGAGAGTTTGTTATCAAGAAGCCAAAGTTTCAGATTTGATCAGGAAAATCGAGCTACCTTCAATCCAAGGTAAGGGTGGGGTTCGGATTTTATAACTGGGAATATGATAATTGCTATGTAGGATTTGGATTTATATAATTTTCTACTGTGTGATGTTGATTTATGTTGATGAATTGATATTGTTGCGTGGAAAAACTGTATGGTGTTGATTTTATGTTGATGAATCGTTTCTATGGTAATTGATTTTGTGAACCGGAAACTGGTATTGAACATGGAGGAATTGGATTGAAATTAGGTGTAAGGCACCGTAAAAAACAATACCTAAAATGGAAGAAATACTGGAAACTGTAACATAGAAGAAAACTGGGAAAATTTTAGTGACGGAACCACCAGGAGATGTGGCGCAAGCCACATGTGATGTGGTGGCCACCCACACATGACATGTAGCGGAAGCCACATGAGAGGTGATGGGACCACTTGGAAGAGTGAAGTGGAGGAATCCGAATGAGAGGCTGACGCAAACCATCTGCTAGTGGGTGGAAGCCACGTGAGAGGGTGGCGCAAGCCACCTGCTAGTGGGTGGGGCCACCTTGTTTTCTGTGCATCAGTATACTTATATATATATATATATATATATATATATATATATATATACTTATATATATACTTATATATATAATGGTTGGCATGAATTAATTAAATTGACATACACCTAATTAGTTGGATTAATTAGTAGGTAGTATATTGTAGATGAATAAATATAATATGGTAGAAATTAGAGATAGCAGTAGTAGGTTTCTTGTTTTAGAAAATAAGAGAATAACAGATACTGATATATTGTATCAGAGTTAAATTTTGATGATAGTAAAATTAGTAGCAGAAAAATGTATGTATCAGTTAGCTAAAATTTAACAGAATTAGTGAAATCTATTAGTAATAATAGCAGCGTGTAAAACAATATTGATTTAGTCGAATAAGTGAAATTAAGCGTAAGAAAATTAGTTGTCCGGAATTAGTTGAAATTGGTCGAGGTAGTTCGTATAAACTAGTTGGTAATTTTAGTTGGTTTATTTTGTTGGAATTCAGTTGAATACGTGGATTGCAAGTGCCATTGAATAAGTTGATGTGTCCCAATTTATGGGCATATTCAAGTTGTAAGTCTAATGACAATGTTGATTTAAGTTGTTGCGATTTATGCATATTTTGTTATCTTTATTATATGTCATTCATAATAGTCGCATACATTGCATTTTCTAAGTTGGAGCTAATGCTCAACCATGTTGGCCTGGATTGTTAAAGAAATAAAAGTTGAAGTTGAAAGCTTATGCCTTGTTGTTGCCTCAATAAACTGGCACTTTCTAAGTTGGTAGTTCTACTTTAATGGTACCATATGTATACTCATAGTTGAGTCGCATTTAAGTTGCATATTATACGTATTTCGTTGATTGTTGTTTTGTTGTTGTTGGATAGTGGTGAAATTGTATGATTCTAGTCTAATTTATTGATTATCATACTTCTATTAATATCTTTCGATATCTCACCCCTTCTATTTGAATGTTGCCCTATGTTGGCAACGTGCAGGTAATCCAAAGTAGAACTGCTTACCTTGGTAGAGTCGAGTCGGTGTTATCCTTTGATACGTAGCACTTGGGGGGATAAAGCATGTGTTCTTTTGATGTTGGATTTTAATATGTTGCTGAATTTTAGTTGCTTTCGTTAAATATTTGATTCTTTAAGTTGTTTCAAGGTTGAAAACAGGTTGTGATATTTTAAGTTGAATATTATGAATCTGTTGCGTAGTAATGAAGTATCTTCTTTTAAAGACTAATTGGGTGATTCATGTTGTTATTTATGTTGAAAATGTATCATTCCATTTGTATTGTTGAAATTTTATACTCTGATTTTATGATTAATTACCGGGAAGAAATGGGGTGTTACATGAGACACCACCCACAACTGTATTCGAGGAAATATCCTCAATTGACCAGTGGTAATTAGTTCATAGTAGTTTGTAGTGCAGGGAATCTTAAGCATTTCATTCAAGTGAGTCCCCTAAATGAAATATTTATGTTCGTCCGAGTCACCACCAAGTTACCTTTTTCTTCTTCATCTTCATCAAATTATGCATTAATCTCTGGATCACTGACGGTAATACTAGACAAGGTATCCCATAAATCATTTGTGAATTCATACACCTTGTCTCCCATGGAAAACATGAAACTTGTACCTAGTTTCTCGTGTAACCCAGAGTAGAACATACACATCATATATTCATTGTAGTCATCAGCCAATTGAAGAAAATAATCAATGTTTTGATGCTTGATGCAAGACATCACAACCAATAGAGGCAATTCTTCCATGGTTTTCTTCTTCCATATATATTGCTTGATGACAAGACGAGTCGAAAGCTTGCATTCATAACCATTATGATACACCCTTGAAATCAAAGAAAAAGGATTCTCAATAGTAGGAATGGAAGATGAAGCCATGTCCTTTCCTTTGGAAACATTATTGGACCTGGAAGCCATTTGATTTGAGGAATATGGTGTGCACACAAGGTGTTTGTGAATTTTTTTGAATGAAGACTGTGAGCTAATGAGAGAAACAATAACACCCACACACTAAAACACAAGTGATAATGACAAATTAATCAAGAGAAACAACCACAAGTACACAACAATGAGAATTTCAATGTTTAGGAAGATGAAAGAAAAGTTTAGGGTTTTTCAACAAAGATTTAATCATAAAAACAAGGTTTATGATGATAGTTTGACGTATACACCAAGAATCTTTGACAATCTTGAATTATTGAGAGAGTTTGGAGAGATGGGTGTAGTTTGCATGCAAAGTGAAAGAGTTGGAAGGATGAAAAATACCCCAAAATTGGTTTAAGAGCCAGCCTGAAACGCATGTGTCAACTTGTCTTCATCATGGGCCGACACATATTGTAGTTATTAAAATGGAAATTTAAATGGAAGATACATGATCCGACCTAAACAAATTATAGATCGGCATATACTGAAGCAATTTCTGACAGACTTTAAAATTTTCTTACAAAGGTTGACCTGTACAAAAGTGTGTCGACCTGAAGCCTTTAGACAAAAAATTCATTACACAAATGATTTTTTTAGACATGATAAAAACCAAAATGAAAGGGATACACATACATGTTTGAATCATTTGTATTGTTTGCTTGACATATGCACACAAATGGAATGTAAGCATGACTTGTTAAAAGATAAATATGTATAATGATGACATTTATGTATGGTTACTATAAACGTGTAAAATGAAGCACAAAGCAGCCACACTTTATATTTTTGGAAGCAAACACATATCACAAATATCACACATGTTCATTATATATCATTATGACATAAACAGGTAAAAGAAACACTTATGTACATAATAATAAATAGGCTTGAAATAATATTATCTCACCATACACAAGACGGAGGAAGTGTAACCGGATTTTTGTGGTTTCGAATCACTATCGCTTTGGTACTACAGTTTAATTCATTTTTTATCTTTTGAAACTGTTTAAGGAAGGGAAATAGATGTCTCCAATTAACCGTGCTTTTCATATTGTTATTTAATAGATGCTCATGTTGCTTTGGGTTCTTTTTTTAGCTTATTTCACCTTTGGAATATTGCAAAATTTGTTCTTCTTGATATTGATGGGGGTTTCTTTGATATGGGCATGGGTATAAAATGAGCGCTGATTGATAGGGCGATGTTTATATTTTTATGTTTTTGTATTATCATAATTTTCTGATGTTTTTCTTAGGTTTAGAAACCTAATTGTTATTTTTTGTTTGGTGTGCTTGCAAAGATCTTACGACTTTTGCCTACGTACCCCCAAAAAGAGAATTGAGGATCAGAGCATCGTAGTTCCTCCTAAATGGCTAGAGCTAGGAGGAAATGGTTGATTTGTATTCTGGTTAAAGCACAGGATGTTGATGCTCAAAAGTTTGATTTGTGTCTTGATTAAAGCCCATGATTGAAGCTGAAAAGTTTGTTTATTTCCTAATCAAAGCCTGGAATTGAAGCTGAAAAACAGCTGTTTGTAACTGGTTGGTTAGTTGGTTACTTGCTTGCTTTCTTGAATTGCATAGCTCAAGGCATAAGTTGAATGGGTATCTTGATTTGCATAGCTCAAGAAATGCTGAATGGGTATCCTGAATTGCATAGCTCAAGGAGGACTGAATGGTTGACCTGAATTGCATAGCTCAGGACAGCTGAATCGTTTATCTTGATTTGCATAGCTCAAGAAAGGTTGTAAGTTTAGCTTAGTTAGAGTCCAAGACTATGATTGTATTGTTGTTGTTATCTTAGTTAAAGTCCAAGACTATGATTGTAATGAAAGAATTATCTTAGTTAAAGTCCAAGGCTATGACTGGTTTTGAGTGACTGTATAGTGTTTAACTGTATGTGCCTTGATTGAAGCCCAAGGTTGAAGCTAAAAGGTGTTCAGTAGAGAGAATTTGTCATCTGTAAAGAGGGAAGATTTGATTTATTTGTGCCTTGATTAAAGCCCAAGGTTGAAGCAAAAGGATGAAAACTGACTCTTGTTGGGAAAGTTGTATATGTGTCCTGATTTGGAAGCTCAGGTGTGAAGCTTATTTGTGAGAGACTGACTCTTGATTATTTGTATCTTATATGAAGCCTAAGATGGGAGGCTGAAAATTGTTGGTAGACTGACTCTGTATGAAAAGTGTTTTGTTTGTTGGAAAGTTTATGAGAGATGTGGTCATCAGACATTCCTTTGTCTGGAAGGATTTAATTGTACAAAGCCCAAGAGGAGGCTAGATTGTTCATCCATCGGGGAGATGGAGGCTATTGTAGGATGTTTGATTCTAAGGTTTGTTCCTATGATTTTAGGAAGTCTGATAGGGTCACTGTGTTTAAACCCAAGAAGAGGCTAGGTTACATGTATGAGGCCTATGGGTCCTTGGATAAAGCCCAAGAGGAGGCTGGGGACGAATGAGTAACAACTAAGCCTGAGAGAATACACCTTTAAGAGGCATGAGGGTCCTTGAATGAAGCCCAAGAGGAGGTTATGTTTTGCCCTAGTTTTTGTTCTAGTTATTCAGAGGTTAGGTCTGGTGACAGTAACTCGATTGCTTAAATTCTAGCAGCGATGCATATATAAACAAAAAATATGCATGCAAATAAATAAAAGTGTCAGTGAATGTGTTTAACAACTTTTAGTATGTTTTTTCTATGGTTTGAGTATTCTTAAGTTGTTTTATTAAGCATGAAGTTGGGGGTTACACTGGGAAGTAAAGACCCCGAATCCCGAGGGAGAGAGATTACAAATGTGTTTTACATTGTATTCTCTTTATCATTAAGAAGTTTATAATTATCTTTGCTTTAGTATGAGGTGAAGAAAGATAATTTTGGCAAATAGTTATATTCTAAGCAAGCAACAACAGTTTAAGAAAACATCGAGAAGTTAGAAAAAGAAAAGATGACCCAGAAGCCAATAATAGGGCTTAAACATAGGGATGCTTATGGAATTTGTTTTGTTGATTAATTATCTGATGATTTCATACACAGAGTAGGGCTTGGGTGCTGAAAAGCTGCCTACAGCCTAAAAAGCAGTTCATCGGAGTGAAGCTCAGTCTAGTTGCTGATGTATTAGATCTTTAGTCATAAAGATGGAAAAAAGAAAAGGAGATAATATGTATAAAAAATGCTCATGAATCTCTGTTTAGGAGATTAAAATCTGTTTAAGAAACAATTGGTAAGTTCAGGACTTATATGGAAGCCTGACGGAGTTTTAAAATAGACTGGAGAAAGTTTAAAACAGAAAGAATAAGTCATAAACACAAGGATTCCTCATGACACATTTTGACAATTCATTTTAGAAAATAAATGGTTATGTGTAAAGATATTCACACAAAAAAAAACACAGATGAAAACTTAATGCGGTGAAAAAGGCGATCGCGTCGAGTTTTTGAAAATGGATTCGACAACCCCTAATGGTTCATTTTTCAAAAATGGATGGGTCTTAGACTCTAATATAGGCCCAAGAGTGTGACAAAAGTCAATTTGAGGGTATAAAAGTCAAAACCCTAATTTTGAATATTTTGAATATTTATTTGAAATAAAATATTAAATAAATTTCAAACACTAATGAAAAACAAGTTGAAACATTGGATCAATGTTTAAAAAATTATGTTTTATCCATGAGACAACTTGAATATCATTTATGTTTGAAAAATCAAGTGAAAGAATTGAATTTCAAAATATTTAAAAACAAATAAAATTAAAATCTTTAAGAAAATAATAACTATATTAAAAAATATATTTTTGGAGATTTTTTCATGGAATAAAATATTTAAACATTTTTTAGAATCAATGAAAAAAGAATCATTCAAAAACTCAAAAGAATCATAAAGTTATTAATTTTTGAATCAATTAAATAAAATCACAAAATTCAAATATTTGAATTTTCAAAAAGAGCGCCAAGAACATGGCTGAAGAACACGCGCAAAGTTGTTCTTGCGCAGAATTTGCAAAATGGATTGTAACTCATGGAATAGACATCCATTTGAGATGATTTAAACATCAAAATCACTCGTTTTGATCCCACGAACCAATGGTACCAATTAATTTCATTTATTTTGTGTATGGAGTGAGAAATCAGTGATGAATAATGAAGAACCCTAATTTGGCCTGAGCCTCATGAAATTCTACATGATGATTGTTTTATGAAATTGATTAAGGGGAATCTCTTAGAATATGATTACGCACATATGGCAAAAAGATAGTGCGAGGAAATATGCATGGATTATGATTTGGCCTAGTTGGAGGCTTACCTGAACTTGGAGTTGCAGTTGGAGTTGTGATTTCGAGCTGGAGGTGTTACAAAGATGTTATGATGATCTGGACAGGTTCCCTACATCATATGGAGTGTGTTTGAACACTTGGACTTGATTTCAAATGTTTGGATCAACTTCTGATCTTCAAGTTGCAGAAATAAGGACTTTTTGAGATTTTAATGTGCGATTCTGGGTTGGGAGTGTTTCTGAGGTGATATAAGTGTTTGGACACCTCATAAACATCATATGTGATGCGTGTGAGCAATTGGTTTAAGCTTGTGCTATCTCAAACTCAAAAACCGATGGTGATTGCTCAAAATATTAAGTTTTGAGTCTTAAGGAGCAAAAAAAAGAAAGCTTAATGATCAGAGGCTTTGGTCTAATTTTTATGGTGGAATGGAGTCTCTATTTATAGGAAAACATGTTAATATTGCTTAGGCCTTAAGTCTTGAAGAGTTGAGGTCACAATTGTTGAGTCATTGTTTATGAAAATATCTCTTACAAGTGAAATGATGATTTTGTGAAATAGCTCAGCTATGCAGCAACAAAATTCACATTCCTCAGAAGTTTGATGCTTGGATTGTGTCCACCTATGCCTTTTGGTGAATTCCATGGTGCAATCATGAATTTGTAGGTTTGATCAGGCTTGTAATAACTGTTTAGATGCTTAAATCCACTTGACATTGTACTTTGATTCAAAAAATCAGATTTCACAAGTTTGTGAAAAATCTGTTTTTGGAAAACATCTTGAGATGCTCACTTTGATCCATGATTTCTTCATGTACAAGTAAGATCTTTTCATGACAATTGGTTCTTTGAATTGTTGGCAACATTTACAACAACATTGGTTTTTTGAAAAGGATCTGAATGTGCTTGGAACTTGATGTAAAATCCCTCCAAGTTTTGATGTTTTGCTGATTTTACACTTAGATAAATTTTTTCTAAGTGTTGAACATTAGTATTTTTCTTGATTTTGTTCCATCTTCAACTTGAAATCCATAATGAATTAGAGTTTCTCCTAGTTGAATTATTTGTACTTTGAAGCAAGATCTTTCATTTGAGCTTTGGTTCACCAAAATATGATGCTTGGATCACAAGTTATGATGCTTGGAAATAGGGTACTTGAACATTTTTTTCCATAACTTAGAAAATTTTCTAAGTTTCAAAGGTTGCCCCTTTTAGAAGTTATCTTCAAATTTCTGATTTTTTGTGATCAAATGCATTCATAGACCATATATTCTTGAAATATAGGTCATGAGGATCATTTTGGGTGAAAAAGTCAAACTTTGACTTTTTGGTCTAAATGGAAATTACACAAGATACCCCTGTGTCGCTCCCACCAAATGAGGCTAGGTCAAATGGGGTACAGACGCGAGCTGTCGGCGAAAGGAGAGAACACACAAGGGTGAACTGAAAAGAAAAGAGTCGTCAGCTAGGCATTTGTTATCCCGAAGGAAAGGTAATGCTGCATAAACCTAAGAAAAGATGGATAAGACGGTCACGAACCAGAGAAACTGAGAAAGGGGGTTGGTTACAACCTAGGAAGGTATTAGCACCCAGATTGTCCGTCGTACTCGACGGGATCCACGCTTGAAAGATTTGTGTTTAAAGGGGTAGTGTCAGTGCTATTTTGTGTACAAAAGCTGGAAAAGAATGCAAGTGTCAGTGTAAAAGAAATGTGAAGTGAGATGAAAAAAGTGTCAGTGTAAGGAAAGAGTGCAAAGCTCAAGACTATGAGGCTTAAAAGAATAATGCTGGAGGAGGGGGAATATACAGAGACTTTTGTTCGATAACTGTTAAGTTATGCCTACGTATCCTCGCGTGCAATGAGGAAGTCAGAACACCGTAGTTCGACTCAAAGAGACTGAAAGATAGATTAACTGATGAACTGCTTACTTGTCTATGCTCAAGTGTATGACCTGTCTGGCTCAGGTGCAAACTGTCTTGCATTAGACGGGAGAAGTGAGTTCTCGTTTGTGAGTGAATGAGGTGAGAAAAGAATCCCGAAGGAGACGATTATTGTTTGTTTTTGTGTTTTCAATCTTTTATTACTTTTTTTTGTGTTTGTCATAAGATAATGAGCTTAAGCCTAAACCAAGGGTTAGTAAACTCATCACATCCTCCCTCTAATTAGGGGTAATGAGAATACCTTAAGTATGAAGTAAGCACCTCAAACTGAATTACCCTGATGTAGGATTAAGATCATTAACCTACTTGTGATTATTTAGATGTTTTTGGAGTTTTTGTTCAGTGTTAAGTAATGAGTTTAAGCCATAATCAAGGATTTAATGGACTCATTACACCATCCTAATAGAAGGATAATAGATGAGAACATTTAAGCTGAGGAAGACTTCTCAACTTAATCCATGATTAGGGATTAACCTCATGACAAAACAAGACCTTTATTAAGATGGATTTTGGTTAATGATAATATTAAGAAATGAATTTTATGGTTTGTAAGACAACTTGAGGGGGACTTGTCCATTAACACTAGGGTTAGTCCTTCTTAACCAATTAAGGAAGAATTAGAACCCTAATGCAAGGCCCAAGTTACAAGTTTGATGTCTTAGTGATTATTAGATGGATTGATTAAAGGATTTAAACACATTAAGGGTTTAACACTTAGGATTAAATTTATGCACTCCATCCTAATAGAAGGATACAGGCATAACCCTAATCACAAAGCCTTAAAACCTTTAAGGTTTAGTCCTTGATTAAGAGATGAGAAGAGAAGACTCAAAGATGACACAAAGGTAAAACTAAATGGGGGACTAATCAAACCCTAATTGTTATCATGCTTGGGTATTCCTAGGGTTTATGAGGCTTGCAAGAGATCTTCAAAGAAAAGCCACCAAGGAAGAAGCAGATGAAAGGAGGAAAAGCAGAAGAAGCAAGACAACTTACTTCACTTAAGAAGATAAGTTGCTTGAAGAAAGGAAGTGAAGGGGGAACATGAATGAGCAAGCTCACTCTAATACAAATACAAAATGCAGCCATGATGCATAAGAGAAATGAGAAGAGATTATGAGAAGTGAAGGCAAATTCACTTCTCAATGACTTACCACCTGAAAAGTTAGCAACAAGGAATGAAATGAAAATGAGATGAAATGCTAAGATGAAAACCAAAACCAGAAGCATAAACATGATGTTAATGATGCTAAGAGATAATGCAAACACAAGACAAGAGTTGTGGATGATCATACAAGGATGAAGATGCAAATGAAGCATGTTTTGAACCATAAAAGTTCATGAAAACTTATGAAATGCAATGGATACATAACATGGAAAATGGATGATGCAATGATCAAACATGATTCTAATGTGTCTTAAGATGTCTTATATGTCATGTGGATGCACAAAATGTCATGGCAAGTTCATGTATGCAAGCATATGAAGGATGAATGCAAATGAAGACAAAAATTAGGGTTTATACATAACATGCAATACAAAATTCAAAATCAGAAGCAAATGACAAGATAAAAAATTGAAAATAGGATCAAAGGAACCCTAAACCTATACAAGTTCACTGCCCAAAGGAGGAGACCTAAATCTTAACCTAATGGAAGTTATGATTTTCTCAAGTTGGCTAGGGTTTTAAGGCACTTCAAAAGGGAAAATGCACAACAAATTGAAAATGAAAGATAAATTCAAACCAATTTAATCCTAGAAACTACATGATATGAGGAATTCAATGCAAAAAGAATCATCATCAAACTCCTCATGGTTAGGCAGAAAAGAATTTTTCAAGTTAGGGCAAAAATATTGACTTTTAAGAACCCTAATTCCAAAGAAAAATGTCAAGATAGGTCAAGAACCAAAAAGAAATTTGTTTGAAGAGTTTGATAATGTTTCTAAATGTATCAAGATGAAATGTGATTTTTTTGGTGATTTTTAGAAACTTAAATGCTATTTTAATTAATTAATTCTCATTAACTAATTAAAATAAACATTTAAATATTTTAAAAATACGAATTTTATGCAAAAAATAAAATAAAAATTATTTTCAGAATGAGAAAAATATTTTAAGTCATGATGCAAAAAATAAATTTTTTTGAAAGTGTTTTACTATTTTTAATAAAATGATAAAGAAAATGCAATTAAAATGAATTAAAAATATGAATTAATGAAAGTAATCAGATCCAATGGCTGAGGTTCAAAAGGAAAAGGGAGGGAATTGACTACGCGCGCTAATGGACGGCCCACATTCAAACTCACTAATTACGCAATTAAGCCCTAATCTGAACCCTAATGACCTTCAGGTGACCGGAACAGTGTTCCGGTCATCTTCTCCGGCCAGCTCCTCACTCAATCTCTCTCAAAACGCCACAAAAACTCATCAAACTCTCCAGAATCAATCCTTGAACATCATTAAACACAAACCACGCAACAAAACTCATTTATTTTTCGTAAATCATGAGAATCGAATCAAAACACATTTCACGGGCAAAGTTTCAGAGCAACATAAAATCCTTAAAACTCAACCATTTTCAAAAAGAAAAGCAACAGCATGATCAGTGCAACATGAGGAACAAATCTATAACCTAAAATCAAGTTTCTGGAAAATTTGTTCTTGAGGTTACCTGAACTGAAGCTTTCGAAAATGGCACTGTCTGGCTGCTTCTTTGCTTCAAAATCTCTCCAATGATCTCCCTCAAGAGTTTGCAATGCTTGGTTGGAGTTTAAATGGCCCCAAAATGAAAATGGCAGAAGCTCAGTTCATGAAGTGTGAAAATCGTATTTTTGATTCTGGGCTTTTTAGGGCAAAGTGATGGTTGGGAAAAGATCAGAGGGTTATGGTGAGTTGTTCTGTGGAATTTGTTTTGAGGTTTGAGGCTTGTGTGTTGAGTTTCGAAGAAAAATGCATAAGAGGGGATTTTGGTGAATACTATGTTGTGGGAGGTTTCAGCCTGTGTTGTTTGGTGTGTTGAGTTGCTTTTGGTCCATGTATCAATTTCTGATAGGTCAGAGAGTTGTTGGTGGCCTATGGTGATTGGTATGGGCAAGTTGCAAAAATGTCAAAAGTTTTGTACTTGAGGTATGGGCTGGTTTTGCAGCTGGATTTTGGCTTGTCCTGGCTCAGCATAGATCAAGGAGAGCCATAGATTTGAAATTGAGGTGATTCAGCAAGCTAGTGAAAGGTTATGTGCCCTTTTGCAATTTTCATGAAGTTTGGCCCCTTTTGAATTTCTTGATGTTCAAGGCATGGGATGAAGTGATCCTTGGGCCAATTCTGATCCTTAGGCAATGCATTATGATGTTAAGACATGTAGAAGTGTGTTTGAAGTCACAAAAATGCTTGGCATGAGAAATTGCAAGTTTCCCTCTTTGGTACAAAAGTGAAAATTAAGTGATTTTTCCCAACTTTGCAAGGCCATAACTTTAGTTCTAAAATGAATTAGATCAAGTTCTTGTACTTTTTGAAAATGGGAGGATCCAATCTACAACTTTCATGACCAAAGATTTTTCATTTGAAGCATTTTTGAATCAAAAAGAGGAGGTTGAAAAACTTTCCCAAAATGGCAAGTTTACATTACAAGTCACTTTCCCAAAATGGCAACTTTGCAAATGGCTTGAAATTATTCAATTTTGTGAACTTCTAACATCTTCTAAGATCAAATAAAGAGCATACCCATCCAAAATGATGAAGAAAATCCTTTGGTTGGATGATTGGGGGCCTCAGATGCCCTGATTTTGCACTGACTTGCTCAAGAAGTCATATTTTGATCAGATGCCTTCCCCATTGAATTCCTTCATGAAAATTGGTGTGAATGATTCGCATATCATATAGAGACCAATAGAAACAAGAATGACCAAAAAATTTGGAGTTATGGCCTCTGAAACCAAAACCCTAATTTTAGGTCATCTGTGCAGTTAAACCTGGCTCTGCTTCCATGTCTTTCCCAGTTCTTGTGATTTTCTGACTTCTCTGATCTTGAGAGGATATAATATGATGTTTGAACATACATGGAACCTCTTGAGATGATTGAAAACCTTTGGGGTGGCTCAGATAGCTCAGGGATTGCTCAGATCACAAACCCTAGATGCAGATGACTTAGAACCAATGCAGTGAAGCAAAAATGCAATATGAGATGATATGATTGAGCTTATGCAAATGAAAAGATCACCAGCTATGGTGAAATGAGTGAGGGCAAATTTGGGGTGTTTACAGCTGCCCCTATTCAAACATGAGTTAGCTGTGCAGGGTGTAAGTAGCGGCTTAACAGGCAAACAAGATAACTTGTGGTTGAATATCAAAGACAATCCAAAATTTGCACTCACTGAATGAAGAAGAAAAGGGATATAGATTGTAAAAGAAAATATAATATGATTATAAAGTGCGGGTGATGGAGGACGACCGTCGAGCAGAGGACGACTGCTGGGGATAAAGCAATGACGGGGACGACCGACATGCTGGGGAAATAAAGGATCATGATGGGGACGGCCATCAAGAAAAGAAATAAGACTCTCTGGGGATTAAAGGTAAAGGAAATGATGGGGACGACCATCAGGTTAAACACATAAATGAAATAAATGATGAGGTACGGTCATCAAAGGTGAAGGATGTTCACCTAGCAGGGGACGGCTGCTCTATTAGGGGGAAGATGAGGGACGGTCATCCAAGGTGAAGGACGATCACCTGGCAAGGTACGGTTGCCAAAAGTATCACGACATAGGACGAATGCCAGATAAAAGAGGTCGACGATGGGGACGACCATCGGATAAAATGATGAAGGACGATCATCAAGAGGTGAAGGACGATCTCCTAGCAGGGGACGGCTGCTAAAATATCACGACATAGGACGAATGTCAGATATGGAAGGGTTCCAATAATGGAGATTCCGCTGGGGATGATGAAGGACGGTCATCAAAAGGTGAAGGACGATCACCTGGCAGGGTACGGCTGCCGGAAGTATCATGTCACAGGACGAATGTCAGATAGAAAAAAATTTTGCTTTTTACTGGCGATTTGCTGAGAACTCTTATGGGGAATGGTAGACACAGACGAGTGTCTAAATTTTAATGAGAGAAAGGTATAAGTGTTTGACGCTGTGTATAGATTAAAGATGCGGATGAGCATCCTTAAAAACTATGATACGGACGAGTATCGGTAGAAACAAACACTGACGTATGTTCAGAGATGATGATACAGACGAGTATCAACTGGTTAACAAAGAACACAGACAAAGGTCGATTCTGAGGGGAAACAAACGTGCATACAAGATACGGACGAGTACCTGTAAGATCAAGAAGGTATGAGTGCCACAGACGGGTGCTCAACCTGCTGGGGAGGGTATGATATAGACGAGTATCATAAGAGGAAGTGTATAAGTTATGAAAATATAAAAGACGTTTGACGACCTGCGGGATAGGATGACACAGACGAGTGTCAGGAAAGTATAATAAGCAAAGGTTTAGGCAACTGTGCCGGGGATAGGTGACACGGACGGGTGTCAGGAGAGTGTATTAATAGGTATCTGTTTGTGGTTTATATGACACGGACGAGTGTCGAGTGGGTATATGAACATGTATTTGTGAGTGCAAAGGGGATGCTTTGGCTTTCTGCTGGGGATATGACACAGACGAGTGTCAAGATGTATCCGTTGTGTGCAAACATTTGTTCGTAGAAAACGTCCTGGCGACTTTCTGTGGAAAGATGACACGGACGAGTGCCAAAAGGAGCATGCATCTGTATTTTGGGAATGTAAAGAAAATGCTTTGATATTCTGCCGGGGAATTTGAGTGGTATTTGTGTATTGCTGAGGTGGTATCGTTGGTATTTACAGGTGTTTGATTCAAGACATGGCCTATGATTATGCAATATGTTTGATTTTTGCCATAATGCTCCGTATTAGACGGAATGCTACGCTCTGGGGGGAGATATGATGCGAATGCTATGTTTGTGCAAAGATACCGATCCAGGATCCGGATCCCTTTGCGGTGAAGATCTCTGGCTGTTCTGCTTGAAGTGATATCCCAGCTGGGGATGAGATCATTGGTAGATCTGATATATATGACTCTGTTTGGGGGAATAAGTCACTGATAGACCTATTCTTGGTGATGAGGAGCCCAGCTGGGGCCTGTGGAAGCCTTCGTCACTTTGTTGTGAGATCTTCAGACATTGCTCTCCTGGACAGAGGTTGGAACTCTGGCGGGGAGAGGGTTCCCTGTCTAACACTTGGTTGGGGAGGAAAAGATCACTGAACGACCTTCCTAAAGTCCTGTAGGGATTCTGCTGGGGAGAAGCATCTCTGGTGCTACTTGGAAGATGTGATGAGTAAGTACTGATTTGGCAGCTCGCTGGGGAGAAGCTTTCATGCCCCATGTTGTGCTTTGAACACTTGCAATCCTGTTATGATAAAGAAACGTACAAGTATCCCGAGGTATCCCTTATTGGATTCCATCAGAGGAATTTAGACACTCCTGGAAGCAAATATATTTCCTGTAAGCATGTAATAAGAAAAGGCGCATCTGTATTTATGCAACTATTATATTAAGGACATCGGACATTTTTGCAAATGAAAATGTACATGACGAAATGTGACTGGAAATCTGATTTTATTTATTTGCATGCTCTGAATTGGCAAAATACAGTCAAAGAAACAGATCCCTTGAAATGAGGAGATTGTTACAAATTGAGAAACAAAAAGGTGCTGGCAATGTTGATGACGCTTCAATGTGCTTCCCTTTTGCTATGACTCGTATGACATTGACGTTCTTCTCATCTTGCTTTTGAAGAAGGCTGATTCTGACCGATGCTTGAATCCTTCGACGCTTGCCATGTCGCAAGTGATACAGACGAATTCAGAATGCAGTTGTTCGCTTATTCCCTGATTTTGCGTGGATCGCCCTTTTCGGGTTTTCAATCCACCGGGATACCCATTTTTGCCTGAGCTGTCCAATGCGGCTTTTCAACTCAGCGGGTGTACATTTTTTATTTATTTTCCCTTATTTTTGCCCGAGTCTTTTATTCTGTTTTTGACTCGCCGGGATGCCCTATTTTTTCCTAGACTTTCATTCTGTTTTTTATGTCCAGCGGGTCATTTTATGTGAAGTATTTTTTAACTGCATCTGAATTCACAGGGGACAGGAAATCTTCACCATCCATAGTACTGAGCATCAACGCTCCACCAGAGAAAACTTTCTTTACTATGAACTGACCATCGTAATTCGGAGTCCACTTGCCCCTGTGGTCTGTATGAGGAGGAAGGAGTCTTTTCCGCACAAGATCTCCTACTTGGTACTCTCGAAGCCTGACTTTCTGATCGAAGGCTTTCTTCATTCTTTTCTGATACAGCTGCCCATGACAGATTGCAGCTAATCTCTTCTCTTCAATCAGACTCAGTTGTTCGTACCGGGATCAGACCCATTCCGCTTCGTTTAGCTTAACATCCATCAATACCCGTAAGGAGGGTAATTCAACTTCAACAGGTAGGACTGCCTCCATACCATAAACAAGTTGATACGGTGTTGCCTCAGTGGATGTTCTGATTGATGTACGGTACCCATGCAAGGCGAATGGCAGCATTTCATGCCAGTCTTTGTAGGTGACCACCATCTTCTGCACAATCTTCTTGATGTTCTTGTTAGCTGCCTCCACAGCACCATTCATCTTTGGCCTGTACGGAGAAGAATTGTGGTGTTGGATCTTGAAGTCCCGACATAGTTCTGCCATCATTTTGTTGTTCAAGTTGGAACCATTATCAGTAATGATTCGCTCGGGCACCCCATACCGACAGATGATGTCTCTCTTTAGAAATCGGACTACCACTTGCCTGGTAACATTTGCATATGAAGCTGCTTCAACCCATTTGGTAAAATAGTCAATGGCTACCAAGATGAATCTGTGGCCATTTGAAGCAGTCGGTTCGATCTTTCCAATCATATCAATGTCCCACATGGCGAAGGGCCAGGGTGAAGACATCACATTCAAAGGATTCGGAGGCACATGTACCTTATATGCATAAATCTGGCATTTATGGCATTTCCTGGCATAAGCACAACAATCTGCATCCATTGTGATCCAGTAATAACCTGATCTTAGCAACTTTTTAGCCATAGCATGCCCTCCGGCATGGGTACCAAAAGATCCTTCGTGCACCTCGTGCATCAACAAGTCCGCTTCTGTCTTATCAACGCACCTGAGAAGTACCTTGTGTGTTGAGTTTCGAAGAAAAATGCATAAGAGGGGATTTTGGTGAATGCTGTGTTGTGGGAGGTTTCAGCCTGTGTTGTGTGGTGTGTTGAGTTGCTTTTGGTCCATGTATCAATTTCTGATAGGTCAGAGAGTTGTTGGTGGCCTATGGTGATTGGTATGGGCAAGTTGCAAAAATGTCAAAAGTTTTGTACTTGAGGTATGGGCTGGTTTTGCAGCTGGCTTTTGGCTTGTCCTGGCTCAGCATAGATCAAGGAGAGCCATAGATTTGAAATTGAGGTGATTCAGAAAGCTAGTGAAAGGTTATGTGCCCTTTTGCAATTTTCATGAAGTTTGGCCCCTTTTGAATTTCTTGATGTTCAAGGCATGGGATGAAGTGATCCTTGGGCCAATTCTGATCCTTAGGCAATGCATTATGATGTTAAGACATGTAGAAGTGTGTTTGAAGTCACAAAAATGATTGGCATGAGAAATTGCAAGTTTCCCTCTTTGGTACAAAAGTGAAAATTAAGTGATTTTTCCCAACTTTGCAAGGCCATAACTTTAGTTCTAAAATGAATTAGATCAAGTTCTTGTACTTTTTGAAAATGGGAGGATCCAATCTACAACTTTCATGACCAAAGATTTTTCATTTGAAGCATTTTTGAATCAAAAAGAGGAGGTTGAAAAACTTTCCCAAAATGGCAAGTTTACATTACAAGTCACTTTCCCAAAATGACAACTTTGCAAATGGCTTGAAATTCTTCAATTTTGTGAACTTCTAACATCTTCTAAGATCAAATAAAGATCATACACATCCAAAATGATGAAGAAAATCCTTTGGTTGGATGATTGGGGGCCTCAGATGCCCTGATTTTGCACTGACTTGCTCAAGAAGTCATCTTTTGATCAGATGCCTTCCCCATTGAATTCCTTCATGAAAATTGGTGTGAATGATTCTCATATCATATAGAGACCAATAGAAACAAGAATGACCAAAAAATTTGGAGTTATGGCCTCTGAAACCAAAACCCTAATTTTAGGTCATCTGTGCAGTTAAACCTGGCTCTGCTTCCATGCCTTTCCCAGTTCTTGTGATTTTCTGACTTCTCTGATCTTGAGAGGATATAATATGATGTTTGAACATACATGGAACCTCTTGAGATGATTGAAAACCTTTGGGGTGGCTCAGATAGCTCAGGGATTGCTCAGATCACAAACCCTAGATGCAGATGACTTAGAACCAATGCAGTGAAGCAAAAATGCAATATGAGATGATATGATTGAGCTTATGCAAATGAAAAGATCACCAGCTATGGTGAAATGAGTGAGGGAAAATTTGGGGTGTTTACACCCTGGATTTCTAATTTTTTGACTGGATATCCTCTGAGGTATTTTGTTCTTATGAATGGACTTACATGATGTATATGAGCTATTTAATCCATTCACTATGTGTCGCACCTCGAAAAAATACGACCTCGCGATAAGAAAATACCGCAGATGAAAATTAAAACAACAGAGTCGCCACCGAACTTATTTTATTCCAATTAAGGAAAAGGAAAATATCGAGTAACCTTTTTGAAAAAAGCGGATAGAACAAGGTCTTTGAAACCAGATTCTAGGTTCGGGAGTCGATTCCGTAAGGGGAAGGTATTAGCACCCCTTACGTCCGTTGTACTCAACGGGAACCTCTTAGTTTAACTTGCGATCTAATGTTGACTAATGCTTTCTGTTTTCTTCGAATAATAAAAATAAATGCGAACGATTCTAATCTAAGGGTTACAAGAAAATGGGTTGTTTTGTTCCTAGGGTGCTCGGCAAGGAGTAAGATCCGTGTGCCTACGTATTCCCTTGTGCAATGGGAAAGTCAGAGCTTCGTAGTTCGTGGTACTAAGGTTTGATCGGTTGATTTGTTTTAACGAACAGTTATTTAAACCGCATTCTTCCGCTAAGTGTTGGCTTGTCTGCTCGCGATAGGAGGCTGAAGCGCTAGCTTGTTTGTGAGATAGAAAGGATTTAAATAATGTTCGCTTGAAAAAATATTTGATTCGATTAGTTTTTTTGAAGAATGAAAGGGTAAATAAACTGCGTCTTGAGGGGCGGGCCTCAGGAGAATTTATCCGAGAATTCGAGGAATGCTAGATTCCAGAATTCAATTCTTTCATTATTTGATATGTGGATTAAAAGTTTTAATTACGGAAAGTCGAATGAACCGCATCCCGTGGGGCGAGCCTCGAGAGTGTTCATTCAAGAATTCGAGGAATGCGAGACTCCAGAATTCAGTTAATCCGTTAAAATATTTAAATGTCGAGTTCGAAAAATATTCGATGGCGAGGCACGATGCGCTCGGCTTACATGGTTCGTGATTCGATTAAGAAGATAACAAAAAGAAATGAATTAAATTGCGACAATTAAACCGGAATGAAATAATAGATATAAATTAATTAATTAATTGAATTTAATAAAGTACTAGATAATTGAAATAATCTAATATAATAAAATTTAAATTAAATTTACTTTATTGAAATTGAATTACATAATAGATTAAAAAAAAAGAAGGCCTCATAATAATTAAATTTTCCAATTAAAAGTATTGGAAATAATTTAATTTTGTTTTATATCATTGGCCAAAAAATAATATAAAAAACAAAAACTAAGAAAACTTAAGGAGATTAAATCTAAAGTTTGTTATAACATCTAAAAACAACATTAGAAATAAACAAAATCAAATTACCTATTAACATAATAGAATAATAAATACATAAATAAAATAGTAGAGATAATCATGTGGGGTGTGTAACACGGTGGGAGAACTGACTTTAGTTATGTTGCGGATAGCAAGAGTCGCCACCGACTTTTATTTTATCCAAAGGAAAGGCATAAAAGAACAGGAAAGACCTTTTTAAAAGATTTTTGGGTCCGGGGGGTAGGTTATGTAAAGGGAAGGTGTTAGCACCCTTTACATCCATGGTTATCCATGGGCTCTTAGTTACTTAGCTCACTTTAAAATGTTTTTGAAAGTGTGAAGTGTGTGAATAGAAATTTTCATAAGAGTTTGATAATGATCCATGTACGGATGCGTAAAAAACTTGTATTTGAAAATTGTTTGAAATTGTGAAGTGTTTGAAAAGTTTTTGAATAGTGAGCAAGTAACTATGAGAAACCTACCCTAAAGTTTAAGTCTTTCTGTTCTTGAATCCTTTAAATGGTAAGACTATCCCTATTATTAAGGAATAGGTAGTCATTACCTTGGATGTGTGGGACAAGTAAGAGTCATCTATTTAATGTAGGCAACTGTGGGGTGTATTAAGCAATTTTGAAGGGACTATCATCTTTATTCGAAAGGGACAAGATCATTACGAAGGCAACATTTGAAAGGGACCTGATCTTTTATTGTTAAGGGACTAGATGACTTTATTTCGAGGGACTTTTTGCTTTATACACCCCACTTGACCCTTTGATTAAGTAACAATGAGAGGTAACCCTAGAAAGTGAGATGGCGATCCAAGATCGACTTATGTGTGTGAGTGTTCAATTTAATATTTATCTTTTGAATTAAATGATCTAAATTAATTTTAAATTACATACATGTTACACTCCCTATTTACTAACCATAGCATAAAACATAATAATTTAAACATTATAAAAATATTACATCCAGGAGCAATTACATAATAATAATAAATAATCAAAATAAATAAATGAGCAAAATAAATAAGCAAAATAAATAAGTAAACAAAGCAAAATAAATAAATAATTATAATAGGGTTAGTGAAAATAATAATAATAAAAATACCAAATTAAATGGGGTTAGTAATAATCATATAAACATAATTAATAATAATAGTAATGAAATAAGCAAAATAAAAAAAAATTCAATTCTATAAACAATTATCTTTTAATATTAAAATATAAACAATTATTATAAAATTTGAAGTTATATGTAAATTATAAAATTAAATCAATTATGAACATATTATGAAAATAAATTATAATTACAAAAAATTAAATTAGCAATTTTTAAACATAAACAATTATAGAATATTTTCATATAAAAAATAAATTAAGCATTTTAATTTTTAAACATATTTATGTACAAAAATTTAAGTTATAATCAATTTATACATTTAATAGAAATTGGATTAAAATTTTTAATTACATTATAAATATAATATATATACAAATAGTAATATTAAAGAATTAGGGTTTTGAAAATTATTATGATTAATTAGGTTTTAATAAAAATTAGGGTTTTATATACAAATATTTTAAATATTCAATTACATATATAAAATACATATATATTACTAATTTATAAAAATAAAGTATTAATACAAAACATATATATAATTTATTTTATGAAAAGTATAATAATTAATTAAAAGAATAAGATAAGAAAGAAAGAAAATATAAAGAAAATAGCTTGATTAAAAAAATTGGGAGGCCTGGATTTGAACCCAGGACCTCCCTAGAACCTGGATGAAGAGTTTCCACTGGGCCAGCCTGTGCGCAGGTGAAGAAAATATGAGTCCAATTGATTTTATGCCTTAAACCTGAAAATCAGAAAAAGAAAGAAAAAGCAAAAGGCCTGGGGGAATCGAACCCAGGACCTTTCATGCAATCACATAAACACCTTACCATTCCAGCTGGGAGAGCGAACCTGTTACCAATCTCACTATAACTCATAATATATTAAAGTTGCTAATTATGTGAAAAAACAAGAAAAAAGATGGTGAAGCCAAGACTCGAACGCAGGTCATCAGACTACACACACACGCTTCATACCACTGGGCCATCTGCAACATTTGTAATTTAAATACAAACAAAAACTATATAATATAAAAACAAATTTGAATTCCAGGCTGCGCGCGAAAACTTCTTCTCCTACCTCCAGACCTGCAAAATTTCCTACGAATTTTGCTAGGGTTTTTGCTGCGAATTTCGTTTCCTAGGATTTCCTGCGTTTAACCAAACATCAAGCAAACAGCAATATTTTATGAAATTGATGGGTGCATTACATTCCATGAAGTCTATACAACACAGCCATGGTTCTATAATTCATTTATAGTTGATGAATCGAAGAACCCCAAAACGGCCGAAAAACCCTAACTATGGTGGTTCCTCCATCTTTCACCTAAAATCGAATTAATTTACCCAGAAAGTCTCCAAACTTCATCACAAACACAAATATAAGATCAAATTCAGGTAATAATGTCAATATTATGGAAATCGAAAAAATTAAAAATTGGATGAACAATGATTCGGTTTGAATGATTTGGAGTGTTATGGATGCAAATAGGTATTGGTTTCGACTCAATGATGTCCAAGGATCATTGCTATGTCCTCAAATTACCTTTTAATGCCTTGTATGTGGAAATCTGAATTTGAGTTTGGAGAGGTTTTTGAAATTGTGAAACTTACACTTTTGAGCTGGAAATTCGTGGGCAATGAGTAGGATTCAATCATGTACTTATAGAGCAATGAATTAGGTCAGAAAAGATCAATGCTTGTGTGAAAAATTTGATCTAAAAAGATTCAAAAAGATAAGCTTAAAAAATCAAATATTTTTGCATAAACACTTGCTATTTTAGGCCAATCATCATGATCTTCTTTCCACTTTAATTCCAATCATATTTATGAATTTCTAGAAGCTTGATCATATTTAAATCTTTGACTTTTATATTTTATTTTAATTTAAAATGATTTTTAATGAATTAAATCAAAATAAATAAAAATAAAATGATAAAAAATCTGATTTTTGTTGACTTGGGTCGTGCATGAAGTTATAGTATGGATTGGGTCATCATATGGCAAGCCCATTTGGAAGAAATTGGTTTTAGACCTCCCTTTTCTTCATAAATCAACCAAATATTTCCCAACTTTGCAAGGGTACACATCCTTCAATTTTAATGCTATGAGGGTGTTCTTGGACATTTTGGAAATCTTGGAGAGTCCTATAACCAACCCCATTGGTTTCATGTCCATATCATTTACCATTCTCAAGTTATGCCCTTTTGAAGTTGTTGACTTTTTGTTGACTTTCAAAAGGACCTATAATGTCTTAGCTCATACCTTCCAAATGAAGCATTTTTAGGCTTGGCTTGTGAGACACAAAGTTGTAGAGAATTAAATTTCCTTCAAAATGAGCTTTGGATGGAGACTTGGTGATGAAGCATGTGAAAGTTATGGCTGGTCAAAGTTCAGTTGACTTTTACTGAGGAAACCCTAATTTAGAAACTCCTGATTCTTGATGATCTGAAATCTCCTTGATGAATCATGATCAACCCTTGATCAAATGATGAATTTTACTTCATATAATTGATGTTGGCAAAAAATCATGAAGTTTGACTTTGGTTTGACCTCAGTTTGACTTTTTAACTGCTTTGACTGATTTTGACTTATCTGATCATCTGACTGAGCAAACCTTTGAGAAAAGTCTTGAAACTTGTCATGGGGGTTCTTATACACATATAAGATGTTATGAAGCTCACTTGAAGTCTTGGAAGTCCATTTAGCCTGATTAAAGTCAAAACCCTAGTTTTGGATGCACTGCTTAGGAGGTGCATTGTCTGAGGGAATTGTCAACTCTTCTAACTATTTGTGAACTTTGTGAACCTTGTGAACCATCATAAAATGTCTTGTGAACCTTGTGAACCTCATGGGAAGTCTTGTGAACCTCATAAAGTGTCTTGTAGACTTCATGAACTTCATGAAAGGTCTTGTAAGTATTGTGAATCTTGTGAACCTTGTGAACCTCATAAAGTGTCTTGTAAACTTCATGAACTTCATGGAAGGTCTTGTAAGTATTGTGAATCTTGTGAACCTTGTGAACCTCATAAAGTGTCTTGTAAACTTTATAAACTTCATGGAAGGTCTTGTAAGTATTGTGAATCTTGTGAACCTTGTGAACCTTCTTAGCACACAAAGTCTTATATTGTGAGGGCAAATTTTGGGGTGCAACAGCTGCCCCTGTTCAATTTTCTGAAACCTGAAGGGTTAGATTGGTATATTTTCCAGTCGTGACCTGGAAGGTTGAAGGGGATTGAACACAAAAGCCCAAAAATTTGCACTCACCAGTGCGTAGAGTGATACAGATGACTAGTTGAATATGCTTGAGTGGGCTTAAAGATGCCACTTGGAGAAAAATTCTTCAGGTACATTTCTTGGAGGATAAAGCAGTCCAAAATATGAAGGTAAACTGATAACTTTCAGGAAGATAAACAACGTCCCGAGATAGTAATATGCTTTCAGGAGGATACAGCAATCCTGAGGTAATAATGTGCTTTCAGGAGGATAAAGCAGTCCTGAGGTAATAATATGGTTTCAGGAAGATAACAACGTCCTGAGGGAGTGATATGCTTTCAGAAAGATAAACAACATTCTGAGGTAATAATATGCTTTCAGGAGGATACAGCAGTCCTGAGATAGGGGTGATAGCTTTCAGGAAGATAGACAACGTCCCGAGGAGATAATATGCTTTCAGGAGGATAACAACGTCCTGAGGAAGTGGTAACCTTTGGGAAGATAACAACGGCCCAAAGTAATAATATGCTTTCAGGAGGATAACAAGTCCTGAGGAAGTAATATGCTTTCAGGAGGATACAGCAGTCCTGAGGTAATAATATGCCTTCAGGAGGATAAAGCAATCCTGAGGTAATGATATGCTTTCAGAAAGATAACCAACGTTCTGAGGTATAAGAAGCTTTCAGGAGGATAAAGCATTCCTGAGGGAGTAAGCTTTCAGGAGGATAAAGCAGTCCTGAGGTGATGATATGCTTTCAGGAGGATAAAGCAGTCCTGAGGTAATAATAACTTTTGGGAAGATAAACGACAGCCCAATAGTCACAATTTGTTGATGAAATTTGTCTGTTGGAGAATTAACCTGAAAACAAGGTAGCATTCTGTATGGTAATATTAGTTTATGCATTATGTATGCATGTATAATATGATGCACTTAAGTAATTTATGTATCTATGAATATGTATGTTATGGTATGATGTAAATGATGTATGTATGATACGATGCTGCTTGAAACGTCTGGATATCTTCGTATAATAACTGCTGGCCAGGGAAAATAAATCCCAGTTTGTTGATGAAGAGTATGGGGAATTCGTTCCCGTCTTGTGTGATAGGAAGGTATACATAACCTCCTGTCTGCTGGGGATAGCAAGGTATATATAACCTCCCGTCTGCTGGGGATAGTAAGGTATACATAACCTCCCGTCTTCGTTCGATAGTAGGGTATACATAACCTCCCGTCTTCGTTCGTCGTACTCTTATTGGAAAGTAAATTCCCGAATATCCGTATGAGGATAAAAGAGATGGATATAAATTCCAGGGGAGATGTGACTTTATGAATATGGATTTGTCCTACTGAGGTTTTGTAACTGTTTTTGTAGAGGTGAACCGGCGAAGCTTCGTTGAAATCCTTCCCTCGTTCGTCCTTAGTAAATACTATTACTGCATTTCCATGCATTTCTGGTAAATATCAATCATATTAAGCATACATGCATTTCTGGTAAACATCAATCATATTCAAAAGCATAATACATTCAAACACAACCAACAGACGTTTCGTTTATGTAAATAGGGTAAAAGTAAATCTGGATTCAAAAATGGAATTTTATTTATATCAAGGAGTGACCCATACATGGGTAAGTTTGTACAAGGAGACATAAACCCTAGTAAGAGGATTTTGTCATAAAGTTTTTACAAAACAAAGAAAATCAGCTATGTGGGAAATAATCCTATTGAGTTTCAATTCTACTATTGCCATTATCTTCAAGTATCTCATCTTCTTGCTGTTTGAGACGAAAATGATTGGATTGAGCTTTATCTGTTAGAGCTTGAATAAGTAGTACAACTGGTTGCAGTTTCATGGGTGATCCAAACGAGACATAGTCATACGCTTTAATCCCTAACTTTTGCCTGGATTGCCCTTTCAGGTTTTCAATCCACCGGGATACCCTTTTTTGCCCAAGCCGCCTTTTCAGGTTTTCGACTTGCCGGGTGTACATCTTTTTATATATATCCCTAATTTTTGCCCAAACCCTTTTGGTTTGCCGGGATGCCCTTATTTTTGCCTAGGCCTGTCAACCTAGCGGGTCTCTTTTCATGCGTAGTATTTTTTAACTATGTCTGCGTTTACAGGTTGCGGGAAGTCTTCACCATCCATAGTAGTAAGTATCATGGCACCTCCTGAGAATACTGTCTTGACTACAAATGGTCCTTCATATGTAGGAGTCCACTTGCCCCTAGGATCACCCTGTGGTAATATGATACGTTTGATTACCAAGTCACCAGCCTGATATACCTTTGGCTTAACCTTCTTGTTAAAAGCTTTGATCATTCGCTTCTGGTACATCTGGCCATGACAAACTGCTGCCAACCTCTTCTCATCAATCAAATTTATCTGGTCAAGTCGAGTCTGAATCCACTCATCTTCATCCAAGCCTGCATCCTTCATAATTCTTAAGGAGGGGATCTGAACTTCAATGGGCAGAACTGCTTCCATACCATAAACCAAGGAGAATGGGGTTGCACCTGTTGAAGTACGTATTGTAGTACGATAACCATGAAGAGCAAATGGTAACATCTCATGCCAATCCTTGTAAGTCACAGTCATCTTCTGTACAATCTTCTTAATGTTCTTATTAGCAGCTTCAACTGCCCCATTCATCTTCGGACGATACGGAGAAGAGTTGTGATGCTTAATCCTGAACTGCGTGCAGAGATCAGTAATCATAGTGTTGTTCAGATTAGAGCCATTGTCAGTAATAATCCTTTCAGGGATGCCATACCTACATATGAGATTATTCTTAATGAATCGAGCCACAACATTCTTAGTAACAGATGCAAATGAAGCTGCCTCCACCCACTTCGTGAAGTAATCAATAGCAACCAAGATGAAACGATGTCCATTAGAAGCAGTAGGCTTGATCTCACCAATCATATCAATGCCCCACATGGCAAAAGGCCAAGGAGCAGTCAACACATTTAATGGTGATGGAGGTATATGTACTTTATCAGCATAAATTTGACACTTGTGACATGTTCTGGAGTGTTGATAGCAATCAGCTTCCATGGTAGACCAATAGTAACCTGCTCTCAATATCTTCTTTGCCATGGTATGTCCACTAGAATGAGTGCCAAAGATCCCATCATGCATATCTTCCATAATCTCAGCTGCTTCCTTCTTATCCACACAACGAAACAGAGTTGAATCATGATTGCGCTTGTACAAAATCCCATTACTCAAAAAGAACTTAGCAGAAAACCTTCTCAGAAACTTCCTATCTTTGACAGATGCCCCTTCAGGGAACTCCTGAGCTTCAAGATATCTTTTTACTTCATAGAACCAAGGCTTCTCCTCTGCCCCTTCAGTGTCAATCTCATTGCAGTATGCAGGCTTCTCAAATCTATCAATAGTAATCTTGGGAGCTTCATCATCCCAGCTGATCTCAAACATAGATGCCATGGTAGCTAATGCATCTGCCAACTGATTCTCTCTTCGTGGAATATGTCCAAAGGTAATCTCTTTAAAATGTGGGATCAAAGACAACACATGCTCTCTGTATGGGATGAGATTATCATGCTTGGTATCCCAATCTCCTTTGATCTGACTTACTACCAGGGCTGAATCTCCATACACATTAAGGAACTGAATCTTCATATCAATAGCAGCTTTAATACCCAGGATACATGCCTCATACTCCGCCATGTTATTGGTACAATAGAAACAAAGTCTGGCAGTAATCGGGGTATGACAACCTTCAGGGGAACTAATCACAACACCAACACCATTACCAAGTGCATTGGAAGCACCATCAAAAACCATAGTCCATCGGGATCCTTGTTCAGGTCCGTCATATTGTCCAGGTTCTTTGGTAATAATCATAATGTCTTCATCAGGAAACTCAAAACTCATTGACTGATAATCATCCACTGCTTGATGAGCCAAATGATCAGCAACAACACTTCCTTTGATGGCCTTCTGAGTAGTATATTGTATGTCATATTCTGTCAATATCATTTGCCATCTTGCAATTCTTCCGGAGAGAGCAGGTTTCTCGAATATATACTTGATTGGATCCATCTTCGAAATCAATAAGGTAGTATGGGTCAACATATACTGTCTTAGTCGGCGAGCGGCCCATGCCAAAGCGCAACAAGTTTTCTCGAGCAGTGAGTATCTTGTTTCACAGTCGGTAAACTTTTTGCTAAGGTAGTATATTGCCTGCTCTTTTCGACCAGACTCGTCATGTTGCCCCAACACACACCCCATTGAATTGTCTAGCACTGTTAAGTACATAATTAAGGGTCTTCCATCAACTGGTGGCATCAAAATTGGAGGTTCTAGAAGATATCTCTTAATTTCATCAAAGGCAGTCTGGCACTCATCATTCCATTCCATCACCTGATCTTTCTTCAACAACTTGAAGATTGGCTCACAGGTAGTTGTTAATTGGGAAATAAATCTTGCAATGTAATTCAAACGTCCCAAGAAACCTCTAACCTCCTTCTCAGTACGGGGAGCTGGCATCTCTCGTATAGCTTTCACTTTTGCGGGATCTACTTCAATACCTTTTCCACTGACAATAAAACCCAGGAGCTTACCAGACCTAACTCCAAAAGTACACATGTTTGGGTTTAGTCTCAACTTGTATTTCTTCAACCTCTCAAACAATTTATGCAAATGATCAAGATGTTGTTCTTCATTCTGTGACCTGGCTATCATATCATCCACATACACTTCTATCTCATGATGAATCATATCATGAAACAAAGCCACCATAGCACGCTGATATGTTGCCCCTGCATTCTTCAAACCAAATGGCATCACCTTATAACAAAAAGTGCCCCACTGTGTAACAAATGTTGTCTTCTCCATATCTTCAGGTGCCATCTTGATTTGATTGTAACCAGAGAAACCATCCATAAAAGAGAATACCTTATGCTGAGCAGTGTTGTCCACCAGAACATCAATATGAGGAAGTGGAAAGTCATCTTTGGGGCTGGCCTTGTTCAAATCTCTGTAGTCCACACACATACGTACCTTACCATCTTTCTTAGGAACTGGTACCACATTTGCAACCCACTGAGGATAAGAAGTCACAGCTAAGAACCCTGCATTGAACTGTTTCATTACCTCTGCTTTGATCTTTTCTGACATTTCAGGACGCATGCGACGAACCTTCTGTTTCTTTGGACGACAATCTTCTTTCACTGGTAAACGGTGAACCACAATGTCTGTATCTAACCCTGGCATATCCTCATAAGACCAAGCAAAGATCTCCACATAGTCACGTAACATTTGAACCAGTCTGCTCTTGACACTATCCTCTAAATCAGCCCCTATCTTGACTTCTTTCCTGTTTTCTTCAGTTCCCAGATTCACAACTTCGACTGGCTCTTCATGTGGCTGTATAGCTTTCTCTTCTTGTTGTAACAACCTAGAAAGCTCTACAGGTACTTCACAATCGTCCTCATTTCCGTCTTCATTTTGATAGATCGGATTCTCGAAATTATAATTGGCAATAGTAGAACTGTTATCAACAGGATCCAGAGTGGATGAGGATCTGCATTTTAGTGATGTGGGTGTGTGTAAGAACACATAGCTGATAAAGGTAAAAAATAAAAATAAAAGAAAGACAAGGAACACAATATTTACGAAAACGAAACGTCCACTGATTTTTATTGAATGAAGTATGCAAATGAAATAACAACCCGTAACAAGCACACCATTGTGCCCCGGGTAAGGCACAAGGCTTGAAAGTTTAATTGTTCAAAAATTACAAACTTTAAAAAGCAACAACACAGTAATAGCATTTACTCCTGACTAAAGGAGATAGGGATAACATCTTCAGCTTTCCAATTATTGAGCCCAGCACCCACAGTAGGAAAAATCCAAGCATCCAAGTTGTAGTCTTCATCATAGTCTCCCACAACATTGATCTGATCTTTCATAACCCCTTGATTGGTGATACGAACAGCACGAGCACGACGAACAGCCTTCTGGGATTCTTCATCCACCACAGCTCTAGCATCTTTAAGGGAAGCCATTGTTGGAGGTACTTTGGTAACCACAGGAACTTTCTTGACAACCGGAGGAGCTATATAATCATTAACAATCCAAGGGACCATTTCAAATGTCTGACACGGAGTTTCAACATATTCACCTTCCACTTCCAGATACTTGAAGGTGTTCACATGGCTGACAAAATATTCTTCCTCTCCATAAACAGTAACAATCTTTCCTTCTACCGGATATCTCAGCTTCTGATGTAATGTATAAGTTACAGCACCTGCCCCATGGATCCAGGGACGACCAAGCAGACAAGAATACGAAGGACGAATATCCATCACATAAAATGTAGCATTGAAAACCTGAGAACCAACTTTGATTGGGAGATCAATTTCTCCATGCACCACTCTTCTAGAACCATCAAAAGCCTTCACCACTATATTACTGGGCTTCAGCACAGCATCTTCAGGACTCAGCTTGTTCAGGACTTCCTTGGGCAACACATTCAGAGAGGAACCATTGTCTATCAATACATGTGACAGGGTAGTGCCCCTGCATTCAATTGAGATATGCAGGGCCCTGTTATGATCCCTCTTGGCAGGGGTCAAATCAACATCAGAAAACCCTAACCCATTATCATAGGTCAGGTGGGCAACATAATTCTCAAACTGGTCAACAGAAATTGCATTGGGTACATGAGCAGTCTTCAGAAACTTGATCAAATCTTTGGCATGAGCCTCAGAACATAACAACAGAGATAGCATGGAAATCTTGGAGGGAGTATGCCCCAACTGATCAACAATGTCATAATCACTCTTGCTAATGATTTTCAATACTTCTTCCATCTGCTTAGCAAGATCATCAGCAGCTGGCACATCAGTAGGTATAGGCTCAATAACAGGACCTTTGCCCCGAGTATCAGTAGTGGAGGTAGCAGCAGGAGTAACTGCATTCTTGGAAATAATTGGAGGAGAGAAGATTCTTCCACTTCGTGTGATCTTACTAGATCCAGCAATATTGTCAACATCAACAGGCATGTCAGCTAGGGGTTCCTGCTTAACACCATGGATATAAATATCAGACCCATAATGCCAAGGCACAGCTTTATCAGACGTATACGGGATAGGACCAGGAGTGGTAATGACCAGAGGAGCCACTCTAGCTTCAGCAACAATCTTCACAGGGCCTTCAGCAGTAATCTTAATTGGACCCTTATGAGTGATTTTAATAGGACCTTTGGAAGTGATCCTTACTGGTACTCTATCAACCATATCAACCTCTTCAATCTTCCTACCTTTAGTAATATGATCCACCATACTCTCTACAGACGATGGAGTCCTCTCAAACACTATGGTATATTTATCCATGAGACGTTGAATTCCATCTCTCAATCTCCAGCAACTATCCGGCTTATAGGTACAATACAAACAATCTTCACGACATCCTGGAAAGAGCCCAGCTTGTACTAACTTCTTCTTGATAACAGACAATGGTGTGGTCAATTCTGCAACTGAATAGATATGTAAATCTTCATCAATGGCATTGACAGTCTTCTCATGATTTGGCATGGGAGCAGTGATCACATTTGGAGTACCCGGAGGGTCAAACTCAATCTCTCTAGCCTCAATCATATCTTGAATTTTGTTCTTCAAGACCCAGCAGCTATTAGTATCATGTCCCTGACAATTTGAATGATATGCACATCGTGCATTGGGGTTGTACCTGGGAGAGGTAACATTGGGATTCTGAGGAGCCTCTTTCAGGGTAATAAGTTCAGCTTTCAACAAGTGTTGCAATGCCTGAGCCATTGACATGTTGATCTTAGTGAACTGCCTTCTAGCCCTCTGTTGGTTGCCCTGTGGCTGCTCTGTTGTTGCAGGAGTTGGATTTGAAATATGAACTGCACTCACAGACTGATGCCTTCTATTACGATCAGGTTGACCATAAACGGCATTGGATTCTTTCTTCCCAGTGGGAGGCTTCTTTGCAGCACCTGATGAAGAAGTACCCACTTGGATCTTGCCACTCTTTATACCATTTTCCACACGTTCTCCTGTCATTATCAACTCAGTGAAGCCAGATGATGAGCTTCCAATGAGATGACTGTAAAAAGGACCATTCAGCGTACACATGAACATATCAACTAGCTCCCTGTCAGTCAAAGGTGGTTGTACTCTTCCAGCTAAATCTCTCCACTTCTGAGCATACTCTTTAAAACTTTCTTTGGCACCCATAGACATGCTTTGCAGCTGCATGCGGGTGGGAGCTAAATCAGCATTGTATTGATACTGCTTATAGAAAGCTTCAGCAAGATCATTCCAGTCCCGGATGTTGACACTCTCCAACTGATAGTACCACTCCAATTGAGCTCCAACTAAGCTCTCTTGGAAGAAATGAATCCACAATTTTTTATCAGCAGTATGAGGTTGGATTCTCCTGACATAAGACCTCAGATGTAGCTTGGGACAAGAGACCCCATCATAAACAACAAAAGTAGGAACCTTGAAACCAATGGGTATGACCACCCCAGATATCAGACTCAAATCTTCAAAATCCAGCCCAGAAGACTTCTGCAACTCCATGGCATCCATTCTATCCACCAGCATCTTGAATTTGTCTTCATTAGGCTCATGGTAGTAATTAGCCTCAGAATCAGAGTCCCCCATAGTGTTGTGGAGACTGCCTCCCTCTTTCTCAGATTCTTCAGATTCATAGTCTTCAACTGGTTCTTTGGTCTTGGCAAGACCTTTGAACCTTCTTCCCATGTTGATCAGGCCACCTGACCTTCTAGTCTTCTTAGTCTTCTTGGCCAGCAGTGTCTTCAATTCATCCTGCCCCTTGGACAAGTTCAAGATCAGCTCTTGGAACTGTGCATTCTGTGCCTGGAGATCCTTAACTGTTTGTTCAAGAGCCATTACTGAAATAAACAGCGAGAAGATGAGAAACCTGTGCACAAATAAACCTGTGATGCAATGATATGATGTATTAATGCGTATGCAATGTTTTCAAGAACCGCGGGATTTAAATTTGCTTAAACAAACAAGAAGGTAAACTTTTATTAGTAATAAATTTGTTTTGCCTCTTGGGCTTACAAAAATGAAGTGCAATAAATACAAGAGATGGGGTTTTAAGTCTCCCATGGACGTTTCCTCTTTGTGTTGAGGTATGAGTTGAGATTCCGCTCCTCGTGAAGTTGCTTTGTTAGTTCCAGGATTCTTTCTTGGCTTGCTTTGTAATGAGCCTCGAAAGTATCCCTTTGCTCCTTCAACTGGATCCAAGATCTCTGCAAGTCTTCCATGTTAGTAGGCATGTCTGGGTGAAGGATGGTATAAGCAGTATCTCCTTCAGCAACAGGTTCCATGGTAACTGGCAGGATAGAAGGATATGGCATCATAAGAGTCTGAGCACGAGATTGCACCCATCTGAGATAAGCCTCCATAGGAATAGTGTACTTAGGCTCCAGAGTCTTGCTGTCAACCTTGTTTACCTTTCCCCATGCTCTAATGAATCTCTGACGGTAACCCTGAAGATCGTTGTTGTAGTCAAACACAATGCCCTGAATCAACATGTCATGTGGACCATCACTTCGAGCGTAACCAAACTGTCGTAAAGCTAAGGAAGGGTTGTAGGTGATGCCTCCTCTTATGCCTAGAAGTGGCACATTAGGAAACTCCCCACAACGGTCAATGATAGTAACATTCTCCATAGATCTGGAGCACCAATGGATATCTGAATGCGAGAGTGACATGATCCTTTTGGACCATCTGAACCCTTGCTCATTCTTCATTACTGAGCGAGGAAGGTGAGAAATAAACCACCTAGATAACAAAGGTATGCAGCACATCAAAGTTCCTCTTGCCCTTGTAGTACGGGTGTGAAGAGAATGCAGGATGTCCCCAAGCAATGTAGGCACTGGATTGTGACTCAGGAATAGGTTGATGGCATGCACATCTATGAACTGATCTAGATTGGGGAACAACACTAAGCCATAAATCAGCAAGGCTAAGATCTCCTCAAAAGCATCATGACTCATAGCCTTCAAGAACACTTGAGCTTTCTCTATCAACACCTTGGCAAGAATACCCTTAACTCAGCTTCTCGTTTCTAGAACAATGTCAGGCTTCTTCAGATGTAGAGCTGCAGCAATAACCTCAGGTTTAGGCTCTTTTTCCAAGCCTGAGAATGGTTTCTGATCAAGAACAGGTATGCCCAGAAGTTTGGAGAATTCCTCCATGGTAGGAACCAGCTGGTAGTCGGGGAATGTGAAGCAATGGTGCTTAGGATCAAAGAACTGAAACAGGACACTCATCATGTCTTCATTGAACCATGAGGTGACTAGATCCAATAGGTAACCATGTCTTTTGATGAACTGGGAGTGATCAGACACCTGAGAAACCAACTCTTTAAGCTTAAGAGGTATGCCTACAAAGTTGATCCTGATGGTGTTTCTACGAGCAGAAGCCATGACCTGCAACAAAGAACAAAGATAAATCCTTTGGTCCTTGAAATGGTTAGTGAAAATGATATGCTTATGATGCATGATGATGTCATGATGTTATGCTCAATCACAAACATGTGGCACACACAAACAAGTCACACAATAGCCCTAGGTTTAAAGGCTTGCATGAGGTTCAAAGGTAAGTACCCTCCCCTGAAGTTAGTTGGTTCATCCTGTCCTATAAAAGTAACCAGGTTCTAAGGGATCTCAATATCATTGATCCTTCACAAGGGTGGTTGTTCAGTAGGCAACTTACTTGCCAACCAAAACCCTCCAAGTTTAAGATCTCAATGAGCGTAGTATCGAGTATCAACCAACTTCAGTCTTCACCAAAGCCGGTTATCTCACTACTTTCTAAAGGCCAAGATGGGATAACTAGGGTTCTAAAAGTTAGTTAGTGCATTGACAACATATGGCAGCCTCATATTATCCTCAACTTACCTTAAGGAACATAAGCACCAACCAAGAAGTCACACTAACTATGGCCACCAGATCAACCATATCGGTATACACCGTACAGTTTCCTTGGTCTATTGCCATTTACCTAAGGTACACTAGATCCGGGTTAGGATCTTTCACACATAAGAGCTCCCAACAGATAAGTATAAAGCAAACAAGGCAAACAATTTTAAAGTGATCTAATTCCTAAGGGTACCCCTCTTTAATATTAAATCCCCAGCAGAGTCGCCAGTTCTGTAACACGGTGGGAGAACTGACTTTAGTTATGTTGCGGATAGCAAGAGTCGCCACCGACTTTTATTTTATCCAAAGGAAAGGCATAAAAGAACAGGAAAGACCTTTTTAAAAGATTTTTGGGTCCGGGGGGTAGGTTATGTAAAGGGAAGGTGTTAGCACCCTTTACATCCATGGTTATCCATGGGCTCTTAGTTACTTAGCTCACTTTAAAATGTTTTTGAAAGTGTGAAGTGTGTGAATAGAAATTTTCATAAGAGTTTGATAATGATCCATGTACGGATGCGTAAAAAACTTGTATTTGAAAATTGTTTGAAATTGTGAAGTGTTTGAAAAGTTTTTGAATAGTGAGCAAGTAACTATGAGAAACCTACCCTAAAGTTTAAGTCTTTCTGTTCTTGAATCCTTTAAATGGTAAGACTATCCCTATTATTAAGGAATAGGTAGTCATTACCTTGGATGTGTGGGACAAGTAAGAGTCATCTATTTAATGTAGGCAACTGTGGGGTGTATTAAGCAATTTTGAAGGGACTATCATCTTTATTCGAAAGGGACAAGATCATTACGAAGGCAACATTTGAAAGGGACCTGATCTTTTATTGTTAAGGGACTAGATGACTTTATTTCGAGGGACTTTTTGCTTTATACACCCCACTTGACCCTTTGATTAAGTAACAATGAGAGGTAACCCTAGAAAGTGAGATGGCGATCCAAGATCGACTTATGTGTGTGAGTGTTCAATTTAATATTTATCTTTTGAATTAAATGATCTAAATTAATTTTAAATTACATACATGTTACACTCCCTATTTACTAACCATAGCATAAAACATAATAATTTAAACATTATAAAAATATTACATCCAGGAGCAATTACATAATAATAATAAATAATCAAAATAAATAAATGAGCAAAATAAATAAGCAAAATAAATAAGTAAACAAAGCAAAATAAATAAATAATTATAATAGGGTTAGTGAAAATAATAATAATAAAAATACCAAATTAAATGGGGTTAGTAATAATCATATAAACATAATTAATAATAATAGTAATGAAATAAGCAAAATAAAAAAAAATTCAATTCTATAAACAATTATCTTTTAATATTAAAATATAAACAATTATTATAAAATTTGAAGTTATATGTAAATTATAAAATTAAATCAATTATGAACATATTATGAAAATAAATTATAATTACAAAAAATTAAATTAGCAATTTTTAAACATAAACAATTATAGAATATTTTCATATAAAAAATAAATTAAGCATTTTAATTTTTAAACATATTTATGTACAAAAATTTAAGTTATAATCAATTTATACATTTAATAGAAATTGGATTAAAATTTTTAATTACATTATAAATATAATATATATACAAATAGTAATATTAAAGAATTAGGGTTTTGAAAATTATTATGATTAATTAGGTTTTAATAAAAATTAGGGTTTTATATACAAATATTTTAAATATTCAATTACATATATAAAATACATATATATTACTAATTTATAAAAATAAAGTATTAATACAAAACATATATATAATTTATTTTATGAAAAGTATAATAATTAATTAAAAGAATAAGATAAGAAAGAAAGAAAATATAAAGAAAATAGCTTGATTAAAAAAATTGGGAGGCCTGGATTTGAACCCAGGACCTCCCTAGAACCTGGATGAAGAGTTTCCACTGGGCCAGCCTGTGCGCAGGTGAAGAAAATATGAGTCCAATTGATTTTATGCCTTAAACCTGAAAATCAGAAAAAGAAAGAAAAAGCAAAAGGCCTGGGGGAATCGAACCCAGGACCTTTCATGCAATCACACAAACACCTTACCATTCCAACTGGGAGAGCGAACCTGTTACCAATCTCACTATAACTCATAATATATTAAAGTTGCTAATTATGTGAAAAAACAAGAAAAAAGATGGTGAAGCCAAGACTCGAACGCAGGTCATCAGACTACACACACACGCTTCATACCACTGGGTCATCTGCAACATTTGTAATTTAAATACAAACAAAAACTATATAATATAAAAACAAATTTGAATTCCAGGCTGCGCGCGAAAACTTCTTCTCCTACCTCCAGACCTGCAAAATTTCCTACGAATTTTGCTAGGGTTTTTGCTGCGAATTTCGTTTCCTAGGATTTCCTGCGTTTAACCAAACATCAAGCAAACAGCAATATTTTATGAAATTGATGGGTGCATTACATTCCATGAAGTCTATACAACACAGCCATGGTTCTATAATTCATTTATAGTTGATGAATCGAAGAACCCCAAAACGGCCGAAAAACCCTAACTATGGTGGTTCCTCCATCTTTCACCTAAATCGAATTAATTTACCCAGAAAGTCTCCAAACTTCATCACAAACACAAATATAAGATCAAATTCAGGTAATAATGTCAATATTATGGAAATCGAAAAAATTAAAAATTGGATGAACAATGATTCGGTTTGAATGATTTGGAGTGTTATGGATGCAAATAGGTATTGGTTTCGACTCAATGATGTCCAAGGATCATTGCTATGTCCTCAAATTACCTTCTAATGCCTTGTATGTGGAAATCCGAATTTGAGTTTGGAGAGGTTTTTGAAATTGTGAAACTTACACTTTTGAGCTGGAAATTCGTGGGCAATGAGTAGGATTCAATCATGTACTTATAGAGCAATGAATTAGGTCAGAAAAGATCAATGCTTGTGTGAAAAATTTGATCTAAAAAGATTAAAAAAGATAAGCTTAAAAAATCAAATATTTTTGCATAAACACTTGCTATTTTAAGCCAATCATCATGATCTTCTTTCCACTTTAATTCCAATCATATTTATGAATTTCTAGAAGCTTGATCATATTTAAATCTATGACTTTTATATTTTATTTTAATTTAAAATGATTTTTAATGAATTAAATCAAAATAAATAAAAATAAAATGATAAAAAATCTGATTTTTGTTGACTTGGGTCGTGCATGAAGTTATAGTATGGATTGGGTCATCATATGGCAAGCCCATTTGGAAGAAATTGGTTTTAGACCTCCCTTTTCTTCATAAATCAACCAAATATTTCCCAACTTTGCAAGGGCACACATCCTTCAATTTTAATGCTATGAGGGTGTTCTTGGACATTTTGGAAAGCTTGGAGAGTCCTCTAACCAACCCCATTGGTTTCATGTCCATATCATTTACCATTCTCAAGTTATGCCCTTTTGAAGTTGTTGACTTTTTGTTGACTTTCAAAAGGACCTATAATGTCTTAGCTCATACCTTCCAAATGAAGCATTTTTAGGCTTGGCTTGTGAGACACAAAGTTGTAGAGAATTCAATTTCCTTCAAAATGAGATTTGGATGGAGACTTGGTGATGAAGCATGTGAAAGTTATGGCTGGTCAAAGTTCAGTTGACTTTTACTAAGGAAACCCTAATTTAGAAACTCCTGATTCTTGATGATCTGAAATCTCCTTGATGAATCATGATCAACCCTTGATAAAATGATGAATTTTACTTCATATACTTGATGTTGGCAAAAAATCATGAAGTTTGACTTTGGTTTGACCACAGTTGACCTCAGTTTGACTTTTTAACTGCTTTGACTGATTTTGACTTATCTGATCATCTGACTGAGCAAACCTTTGAGAAAAGTCTTGAAACTTGTCATGGGGGTTATTATACACATATAAGATGTTATGAAGCTCACTTGAAGTCTTGGAAGTCCATTTAGCCTGATTAAAGTCAAAACCCTAGTTTTGGATGCACTGCTTAGGAGGTGCATTGTCTGAGGGAATTGTCAACTCTTCTAACTATTTGTGAACTTTGTGAACCTTGTGAACCATCATAAAATGTCTTGTGAACCTTGTGAACCTCATGGGAAGTCTTGTGAACCTCATAAAGTGTCTTGTAGACTTCATGAACTTCATGAAAGGTCTTGTAAGTATTGTGAATCTTGTGAACCTTGTGAACCTTGTGAACCTCATAAAGTGTCTTGTAAACTTCATGAACTTCATGGAAGGTCTTGTAAGTATTGTGAATCTTGTGGACCTTGTAAACCTCATAAAGTGTCTTGTAAACTTTATGAACTTCATGGAAGGTCTTGTAAGTATTGTGAATCTTGTGAACCTTGTGAACCTTCTTAGCACACAAAGTCTTATATTGTGAGGGCAAATTTTGGGGTGCAACAGGGTGCCATGTGTAACAGACAGTGTGAATAAACTAAACAAATTGGGCTATTAAGTCCACAAGAAAATATAACTAACAACAAATAAAATGTGAAATAAAAGGGGGAATCGGGTTGGTGGATGATGTACCAGACAATGGATCATAGGCTGATCCAAATCCATAAATTATTCTATTTAAAATAAATGAAAATGAATAAAAATAATGTTATATAGAATATTAATAAAACAAAAGGATGGAATAAGTATCAGGATGCTTTCTCTGCAAAAAAACGCGTTCTCTCTCTTCTATGAACAAAACCCGTGAAACAAGCCCTACCCTCAAATACCTCACAACGGCGGCGAATTCTCCTTCACGATCGCGTTTCCTGCTGCGTTTTGGTACTCGCGGCGGTCAAGGGTTATGGCTCGGCGGCGAGGATGATGGTGGTTTGACTCGGGGTTTCACGTGATGGAGGGTAGGCCGGTGATGAGGATCCGTGGTCGATTCCCACGGCTTGCGTTTTCACGGTTCTCATAATCGCTTTATCTCTTCTCTCAAGATCGGTGTGTTTGGCCATGGTTTGATGAGTTTGGTGAAGGGGTTGAACCAGGTATTTATTGAAGGTGTCATGATGTGATGATTTGAAAGGTGGTGCGAAGGGAAAGTTTTGGGAAATGTTGAAAGTTTTTGTGGTAGATGCGTGTGGATGAGTTATGGTGTTTTCAATTTTGTGTGTATGTAGATGGTGGCGACTTGGACCTGTGTTGAGGTATGATGGAATTGATGAAGGTTCATGAATGGTTTATGATTTTTTGAGTTATATTTTTTTTTATTTTTGAAGGTTTGTGAGGCTTGATTTTGGGACTGTTTTTTGCAGAGCTTATCCGATGGTTTTTTCAAGCTTCCTTTTCATTGTGAGAGAAGTTGCTTAAATAGAAAGAATTGAAAGGGGTATAATGGAGAAGATTGGGGACACAGTTTATGAGCTGGAAATTGGATAAGGATGAGAGAATTCTGTTATGAAATTGTGAAATACTTGTTATGAAAATGGTGTTGTGTAGGTTTGTTGCTGAGTGGAAATTGAAAAAGTTTGGGTGGATTCATTTTTATTAAAAGTCACATGGGTTTGTTAGACATAAAACAACTAATAATAATAATAATAATAATAACTATAATACTAATAATTACTGTAATAATAATATAGAAAATATAATAATAGAAAATATAATAATAGAAAATATTATAATAGTAATAAGAAATAATAATAAGGGGATGATGCTAATAATAAAATAGAAAATGAGAATAATAATAGTATTAAAGTAATGTGAAGAACAAAAAGAAGGCATAAAAAAAGAAAAAAGGATGGGGGCAAGAATCGAACCCCAGTCCTTATGGTAACACAATCTCAAGTCCATTCGCTGGGACGGGTATACATCCATTAATAAAACTGCATTAATAAATATATACTCCACATATTTGACAATTTCCAACCTTTCTCTTTTCCTTTCTCTATTTTTTGATAAATTTTATGATAATAATAATAATAACAAGAATGAAACTAAACTAATAACAATAGTAATAATAAAAATAATAATATGAAATTCGGGACAATAATAATAAGAAAAAGAAATAAAAAATAATAATAATAATAATAATAATAGTAAATGTAATGCAAATAAAAAGTTTGTAATAATTTTTGGAATTGGTCAAAATTAATGGGCTTGAAAGTTGTTAGTAATGAAAAAGAAAATAGTAATTGAGTGTTGAAAGAAATTGCTAGAAATGGAATATGGATTAAAATAAACTGATTTCTTTTTAGATTTTTTTTTGTAATGACTAAATAATGAAGAATAATAAATAAAAACTTGAAATAAGGAGAGAATGCATTTTTCGAATAAAAGGAAATGGAACATATTTTTTGAATTTTTATAGTATCAGACAGAAAATAAACTGGTACACACTTTTGGAATTTCTAAAAAATGATGAAATAGTAAAATAAAAGGTGCGGGTAGGACAAATTTGGGGTATGACACTATGGTATAGGTTCTTGTCCAGGTGAAAATCTTGACTTTTGGTCCCCCGATTAGTTAGAAACCCTAATTTGGGCATTGTGAAACCCTAATCTTACAGTCCTTGATCTCTGTACCTTTTGTACTTTTAAATGGATTGTAATGGTCATGTCAACATTCTTGATGATATGTGGAGGCCTAGGCTCCTTTTCCCATGAAAATTTTCATCTGGAGGGTTCAGATGACTAAAACCCTAATTGGTGATTATGATGGCTCGGGGCCCAGATCACTAAAAATTTTGTACAATCTTTGAAAGATTTTCTATCATTTGAGATTCCTTAATCTTTTAATTGGTGATTGAAAGGTTGAAAATATTATGTATTAATGATTGGTCATTTTCCTAAATCCTCTAAGGGACTCAAGAATCCTGATTCATTACGGGGATACTGTTCAAACCAGTCTGGCACAGTTCTTTGGTAAGTGGATATCTTTTGATGATGTGCATATCTTAGGGTCAAAATTTAGGGTTTGACAGGAAGCACATGAATTCCAAGATGAACTTTTGAATGAAGGTTTGAACTGAATGCATTATGTAACACCCCACTTTTCCTGGTTTATAAAATAATAATTTCATATGAAAAATCAGATTTTAAAAACGAGTGGAATGCCCCGTCAACAGAAATAATCAATAAACTTCTCGATTAAAACAACAGAAAACATGATTTGTTCAACTTAGGAAACATGCCAAAATCAACAATAAATCCTCAATAATTTTGGTTTATAAGTTTCCAATCAATATGACACTTTTCTTCCAACAGATAAAGATGTGAACAATGCAAACATCTTAGCCTCATCTTCCAACAAGGTTCTCAACTCTTTAGTAGATAAAGAATTAGCCAACGCTTCCTCTTTAGGAGTAAGAAATAACAACTTCTTCCTATAGCAAATAGTCTTGGTTGAACTCTAACCAGTTCATCCCCAAAATAACATCCAGATTACCAAGTGGTAAACAAATTAAATCCACATTGAAATCTCTATAAAAAATAGTCAACAGACACTTCATACATACTAAAGATGTAACCACAGAACCAATAGACAGAGTCTCAATGTCATCCTCTGATCTAGAGTAGACGAACAATCCCTAACCTCTTCACACAATCAACAGAAATAAACGAGTGGGTTGCACCCGTATCAATAATAGAAATCAAGGGAGTAATATTAATAAAACAAGTACCTTTGATGAAACACTCTTCATTAGTGGATTGGGCTCCCACTAAAGCAAACACATTCCCACTAGCTCCTTGGGACTTCTTTGGTTTCTGGTAAGTCATACTAATATGACCCTGTTCACCATAATTGAAACAAGTAGGCATAGTAGCTCTGCAATCTGCTACCACATGAACTATTCGTCCACACTTGAAGCATTTCTTCACTTCATTCTAGAAAGTATTAGCATGATGACATGTGCTCCTACATCTGAAACACTTCACAAGATTGGGATTTACCCCTCTCCCACTTGGCTTCTTGTCAGCAGTAGCTTTCTGTTTACCTTTGTCAGGTGGAGCACTATAAGGAGTACCCTCAAACCTCAGCTTACCTTTTCGGTCATTCATAACTTTGTAGTGAGCAATCTGAGCTATGTTGTCATTATCATAAATCCTGCTCTTACTCACCAGCTCTGGATAATTCCTGATCTTCTGACAAGCAATGCCCTGTTTGATCTCAGGACGCAGTCTATTTTCAAACTTTAGACACTTTGAATTCATAACATCCTCAGTATTATAATGTGCATAATACTCCACTAACTCCTCAAACTTGGCAGCATAATCAGCCACAGTCATGTTACCCTGCTTAAGCTCCAAAAACTCTACCTCTCTAACACTGTGAATTTCCTCTGGAAAATACTTCTTCAGAAACTCGCCTCAAAACACAACCCTAGTAATAGCAGTACCTGCAGCTTCTAACCTCTAGCGACTGTTGTCCCACCAGACTTCAGCTTCTCCCTCTAGCATATGAGTACCAAACCTCACATTCTGATCATCATTGCACCCCATGGTTATGAAGATTTTCTCGATAGCCTTCAACCATTTTTGTGCAGCCTCTGGATCAAGAATACCCCCTTCATAAGTAGGCGGCTTGTTACTTCTGAACTGATCCAGATTCAACATTCCCAATAGCGGGACCAATGTTCTCAATAGCTTGCGCCATGGCTTGCATAACAGCAGCAAGAGAAGCATCATTTCTTCCTGCCATACCGATACAATAAACCTCTCAGGTTAGAATACAACAACTACTCATATTCTAAGGAATGGCTCGACAACAACATTTGGCCGGTTGGACCGACCTGCTCTGATACCAATTGTAACACCCCACTTTTCCCGGTTTATAAAATAATAATTTCATATGAAAAATCAGTTTAAAATCAAGTGGAATGCCACGTCAACAGAAATAATCAATAAACTTCTCGATTAAAATAGCGGAAAACATAATTTGTTCAACTTAGGCAACATGCCAACATCAACAATAAATCCTCAATAAATTTGGTTTATAAGTTTCCAATCAACATGAAAAGATACGAAACAAAATAAACAAAACAACAAAAGTCCCCATCCCGTGTTACATATCAGAGCAGACATATGACTCGAAAAGGCAACACGACTTCCACGCACACTCAGATTCCTGGATTATTTGTACTTCCAAGGAAGCATAGACACAACAACAAAGGAGTGAGAAACAAATTCAAATATTAACGGTGCATGAAACATATCAAGGGCAGTTCCTCACACAAATCAACATATACAACAATATCACACCAATAATTATGCAACAACGAAACAACAATAGTTATGCAATGCGACTCAAAAATGACACAATGCATGTGGTACCAGTTTTTGTTCATTCAATCGAACACGGATAAATCACATACGCCCATCCGGCAATAATTATCCCACCATTCTCCACAACGGAGTACAGAGAATCGCATACACCCATCCAGCAAAAATTCATCCCAATATTAATATTACAATGTATGCATGACCATGAATATGCATACAACATGTATAATCACCATATTATACATCTACACAATCCATCCGATCAATAAGCAACAATAATTCCACACAATCACCAATGTAATCCTCACGCGACTTAACCGATTAATTGTCTAGTTACATCCACCTAAGTTTCATCATTAATTAAAATTTCCACACCAATACTCGATTAAATATGTCTTAAGGTCTACCTCAATGCCTCAGATCCAAAGAATCGACAACAAATGCAAAATCAGGACACAAATAACGAAACTGCAAAAAAATCCCTACAGGTCTGGTCATATGTGTATTGCCTTAGATCATACGCGTATGGGCTAGCTTTTACGCCTCTTACACCCACCATTACGCGTATCCATTCCCCCATACCCTGCATGTTACGTGTAATGCCCCGCATACGCTGCCTGTTACGCGTATTGACCTAGTTTCTCACGCGTATCTTACTAGACTAGGCAGAGGGCCCTAAAATTTCATCATCCATACGCGTATGCCCTTTGTGTTACGCGTAATTATCCCTTTCCACACTCACCATATGTGTATAGACATGTCCCATATGCGTATGGGCAGAAACCAGTCATTTTCTGTGTTTTCTCCTATTTTCCGAATCTCTTCATCCTAGTTCTCGATTTCACACTTCATGTCAGACTTAGGAATGTTTCTATACCATTTTTACACTTTTATTCACATCATCCTTTCATCTAAATTACTAAATCCAGTTTTATTATCGTTCTAGATCTAAATTCGCAATTGTTCTTATGCAACAACAAAATCTACACAACTTATGCATATACCAGAACAACAACAACAACATTCGACCAATAATCAACAAGATCGGACAATCATATTCATAGATTCACAACAACAATCATACAATTATATATTCATCATAGAACATCATAAACAAAAAAATTCCTACGAGGGAAGGAACCCCTCACCACCCCATCGTGTTAAATCACCAAATGAGAATCCATTTCTCCCCCTTACCTCGAATTTGGATGGATTTTCCTGCAAATTTCTTCTATGAAGTATGCCCTAGTTGTTCTTCCTCTTCCTAGCTCTCCTTGGTTCTTTCACAAAAATACGACTAATTCTCTCCCTAATTCTGATTAATCCTCTAATATTGGTTTTTACTAATTCTTCCTTATTTTAATTAAAACTGAATAATAATAATCCTAATATTACTAATATTATTTCCATAGTAATAATAATAGTGATTAATTAGTCTTAATATTATTTTCACTCCCACTTATTACTAATCGCACCACAATTCTACCCGTCCCACTAGGACACTACACCAAAACAACAAGACACACGCCTTAAACAAGGCCAACAATGCACCAAAAATACCTGACGAATAAATATTAAAAATGGGGTGTTACACATTACGTGCCACAAAACGCAAAAACATACCAAAACATTCTTACCATTTCCTTCATGTACAAGTACTTGACAGTGAAATTAATATCATATCCGAGAACATCATTTGACGATTGTTTGCTCAATTGTGATGACTATACTGCTTCTTCTTATGCAACACCATTTTAGGTTGATCACTCCTAACTTGATGTACTTGAACAAGTTAAGTCCACAATAATCTGCATAATTGAACAAAATAATACCTTTTTTACACTTCTCGGACAACATGTAAGTAATCATTCACATACTTTTACCACTTAACAACAAACACAAATAGTTAACCTGATTGAAAACAAAATCTGCCTTGTTTGTCACAAAGTTCAAAACAATAAGGACATGTCATTGTGTTGTGCCTTGATGTTCCACGAATGAGATCACATACTATCTCCATTTGAGTAAAAAAAAAACCGCATGATTAATAATTTGTGTTAGGTATCTATTGTACCCCAAAATTTACCCTCACATCTTCAAGACAATATTTCTCAAGAGGTCTTCTAATGATCATAAGATTCTCAATTGCTCAAAGGAATTCCAGGTTTCATCAGACTAAGTGTAACATGGTGGGAGAACTGACTTTAGTTAAAATGTTGTGGATTAGCAAGAGTCGCCACCGACTTTTATTTTATCCAAAGGAAAGGGCATAAAAGAACAGGAAAGACCTTAAAAGATTTTTTTTTGGGTTCGGGGGGTAGGTTATGTAAAGGGAAGGTGTTAGCATCCTGTACATCCATGGTTATCCATGGGCTCTTAGTTACTTAGCTCACTTTAAACTGTTTTGAGAAGTGTAGTGTGTGATTAAAATTTTTCTTAAGTACTTTATAATGATCCTTGTACGGATATATATAAAGACTTTGTTTTGAAAATTGTTTGAAAATGTGAAGTGTAATGAAATGTTTTTGAAGGAGTGAGCAAGTACTTAAGAGGAATCTACCCTAATTTGAATCTTTGTTGTTCTTGAATGTTCTTTCAATGGCAAGACTATCCCTATTATTAAGGAATAGGTAGTCATTACCTTGGATGTTGTATGGGACATGTGAAGGGTCATCTGTGTTTAGGCAATTGTAAGGTGTCTTAGCAATTCGAAGGGACTTATCATCTTTTATTCTAAAGGGACAAGATCATTTACGAAGGCAACCTCGAAGGGACGTGATCTTATAATCGTAAAGGGACTTGATGATATTTTTAGGAGAAGGGACTTTGCTTTTAGACACTTTACTTGACCTTTTTATTTAGGCAACATGAGGGATATCCTTAAGAAGTGAGATGGCGATCAAAGATCGACTTTCGTGTGTGCGTGTATAAATTCAAATATTTATCTTATAATTAGTGATCTAAGTTGGTTTTAAAATACAAACATGTTATCACTCCCTATTTTACTAATTTAATTATTAAATAAATATATACATATTTTAATTCAAATACATAGTAAAATAAATAAAAACTAGGTTTAGAATTTAGAAAAGAATTTAGAGGTTTTTTTTTAGAAAATATAAAATATTTACATATTATTTTCCTAGAATTATTTAAATATATATATTAAACATGATTATATTTAATTAACAATAAAATAATTAACAATAAAATAATTAACAAAACAATTAAACAAAACAAAAATTAAAAATTACCTAGGGCAGGGATTGAACCCACGCCCTAGGCTTCACCATCCTTAGATCAGCCTGCCTTCCACTGGACCAGCTGCGTGCTGGTGATAACAATCAAGTGGCAATCCTTTTGTAAACAACCTGCAAAACAAAATAAATCCAAAGCAAAAAAATTCCTTGACCGGTTTCGAACCCAGGCCCTCCATTATTATGTACACGCATCAAAACCATCTGAGCCACACGCTCATTTATGAAATAATATCAGAACCAAATAATAAAATATTATGCTTCATATTTGAATTCCTGCTGCGCGCCAAGACTTCACCTTCAACCTCTGGCTCTGCGCATTTACCTGCGAATTTTTCCACGAACTTTCCTGCGAAATTTTAAATGGCAGATAATCCTACGAAACTCAATCATCATCATTCATGTACAATTTTGTTAAATTAAACACACAAACATAATCCAGAGGTCATTTACGATTGATCTACGATTTTAGAATTTGTTTATATTCATTTAATCACAAAACCCTAACTTGAAGGTCAAAAACCCTAGAATGGCATCCCTCGATTCGGCCACGGTTTCTTCAATTAAACTGCCCAGAATTCATCACAAACCTTCATTGAACACAAATCACTAAACAAAATTCATTAATAACATGTAAATGATCATAAATGAAAAAATCAAAAAAATAAGAAAAGTTGGATTCGGATTATGCATATGGAGGTGTTTTAGGTGTTGTTTATGATCCAAATACGTTCAATAGACATCATAGAACACATTGCCACCTTTAAATTGCTTTGAAATCTCCTCTAGCTTGAAATCCGAATTGGAGTTTTTGGATGATTTTGTGAAGTTTGAACAAGGTGTGGGAGGCTGTGAATCCGTGGCTAGGGTTGAGTTTTAAGTTGTTTATATATAAGTGAATGAATTTAGGTCAGAAACTTGGTCCATCCTTTGAATGTTTTGATCCATAGAGATTGAAAAAGATTTGTTCTTAAATTTTGAAATATCTTGATCTAGCCTTGCTATTTTAGTACAATCTTCATTATTCTTGTATCAATCAAGTCCAAATATGATTTAAGACTTTCTAGAAACCAAATCAAATCAAATATCCCTCATTTTATATTTTATTTTAATTTAAAATGATTTTTAACATAAAAAATCATAATAAATAAAAATAAAATGAATAAAATTATGAATAAATAAATTTAATTTCGTGCATGATGTCATGGAAGTGTTTGGGTCATAAAAAAGCAAGCCCATTTGGTGAATTATGGTTTTAAGACCCCATTTGCTTCATAAACCTCTCAAAAATTTCCCAACTTTGCAAGGGCACAAATCCTTCAATTTTAAAGCTATGAAGGTGTTCTTGGACATTTTGGAAAGCTTAAAGAGTCCTCTAACCAACCTCTTTGGTATCATGTCCATATATTTTACCATTCTCAAGTTATGCTCTTTGGAAGTTGTTGACTTTTTGTTGACTTTTAAAAGGACCTATAATGTCTTAGCTCATACCTTCCAAATGAAGCATTTTTGGGCTTGGATTGTGAGACACAAAGTTATAGAGAATTCAATTTCCTTCAAAATGAGATTTGGATGGAAATTTTTTGATGAAGCATGTAAAAGTTATGGCTGGTCAAAGTTCAGTTGACTTTTCCTATAAAAACCCTAATTTAGAAACTCCTGATTCTTGATGATCTGAAATCTCCTTGATGAATCATGATCAACCCTTGATCAAATGATGAATTTTACCTCATATACTTGATGTTGGCAAAAAATCATGAAGTTTGACTTTGGTTTGACCACAGTTGACCTCAGTTTGACTTTTTAACTACTTTGACTGATTTTAACCTATCTGATCATCTGACTGAGCAAATCTTTTGGGAAAGTCTTGAAACTTGACATGGGGATTCTTGAACATATATAGGATGCTATGAAGCTCACTTGAAGTCTTGGAAGTCCATTTAGCCTGATGAAAGTCAAAACCCTAGTTTAAGATGCATTGCTTAGGAGGATGCATTGTGTGAGGGAATTGTCAAACTTGTCAACCAATTGTGAACCTTGTGAACCTCATGAGATGTCTTGTGAACCTTGTGAACCTTGTGAACCTCATGAGATGTCTTGTGAACCTTGTGAACCTCTTGAGACACAATGTCTAGTCTTGTGGAGGGCAAATTTTCGGGTGCAACAGCTGCCCCTGTTCAATTTTCTGAAACCTGAGGGGTTAGATTGGTATATGTGTCAGTCGTGACCTGGAAGGTTGAAGGGGATTGAACACAAAAGCCCAAAAATTTGCGCTCGCCGGTGCGTAAAATAACACTGATGATTAGTTGTATATGCTTGAGTGGGCTTAAAGATGCCACTTGGAAGAACTGGAGATGGGCTTAGAGATGCCATCTAAAATATCAGGATGTGATGATGTCTTTATGTTGATACTGGATATCAGTACTAGGTCTTTGTATAGGCCGTCTCTGAATCGTTTATGCAACATAGTTTTAATTGTTGAGTAGACCAGTAGAAATAAATCTTCGTAACGATTATCTCTTCTGGAAATATCTCGGATTAGGGAATGGATCTTTGTATAGACCGTTTGCCTACTCTCCAAGGTCAAAAGAACGTCAGGATTAGTTCTTCTGAAAAATATCTTGAACCAGGGAATGGATCTTTGTACAGACCGTTTGTCTGCTATTCAAGGGCCAAAAGAACGTCAGGATTAGTTCTTCTGAAAAATATCTTGAACCAGGGAATGGATCTTTGTATAGACCGTTTGCCTGCTATTCAAGGGCCAAAAGAACGTCAGGATTAGTTCTTCTGAAAAATATATTGAACCAGGGAATGGATCTTTGTATAGACCGTTTGCCTGCTATTCAAGGTCAAAAGAACGTCAGGGTTAGTTCTTCTGAAAAATATCTTGAACCAGGGAATGGATCTTTGTACAGACCGTTTGCCTGCTATTCAAGGGCCAAAAGATTAAATCTTCTGGAAATATCCTGGATTAGGGAATGAATCTTTTTACAGACTGTTTGCCTACTCTCCGAGGACATCTTGAGTAATGTATGGATCATTTCTAACCTGTTGTGAATTGTTGATGCAGTTTTATCTACATATAACCATCCTGCAAGGAAAAGGTTAGTTTATGCAATATGTATGCATGTATAGTATGATGCACCTAAGTAAATGTATTATGTATTTATGGATATGTTATGGTACGATGTAAATGATGTATGTATGAATCATGCAGCCTGAAGCGTCTGAATATCTTTGTATAACAACTGCTGGCTAGGGAAAATAAATCCCGATTCGTTGCTGAAGAATATGAGGAACTTGTTCCCGTCTTGTTTGATAGTATAATATTTATAACCTCCTGTCTTTGTTCGTCGTACTTCTATTGAAGGAATAAGTTCCTGAGTATCCCGACTGAGGATAAAAGAGGTGGACATAAATTCAAGGGGAGATGTATCTTGAAGTATCTATGATGGTAGATTTGCTCTGCTGGAGATTTGTAGTTATCTTGTGGGGATGAACCGGCGAAGCTTCGTTGAATTCCTTCCCTCGTTCGTCCTTAGTAAATACTATTACTGCATTTTTATGCATTTCTGGTAAACATCAATCATATTCAAAATCATTTTATGCATTTCTGGTAAACATCAATCATATTCAAAAGCATACATACATTCAAACACAACCAATGGACGTTTCGCTTATGTAAATAGGGTAAAAGTAAATCTGGATTCAAAGATGAAATTTTATTTATATCACAAGGCAAGTTTGTACAAGGAGGCAGAAATCCTAGTAAGAGGAATTTGTCATAAAATTTTTACAAAACAAAGAAAACAGCTATGTGGGAAATAATCCTATTGAGTTTCAATTCTACTATTGCCATTATCTTCAAGTATCTCATCTTCTGTTGTTGAGACGGAAACGATTGGATTGATCTTTATCTGTTCGAGCTTGAGTTAAGTAACACAACTGGTTGGAGTTACATGGGTGATCCAAACGAAACATAGTCATACGCTTTAATCCCTAACTTTTGCCTGGATTGCCCTTTCAGGTTTTCAATCCACCGGGATACCCTTTTTTGCCCAAGCCGCCTTTTCAGGTTTTCGACTTGCCGGGTGTACATTTTTATATATATATATATCCCTAATTTTTTCCCGAACCCTTTTGGTTCGCCGGGATGCCCTTATTTTTGCCTAGGCCAGTCAACCTAGCGGGTCTCTTTTTATGCGTAGTATTTTTTAACTATGTCTGCGTTTACAGGCTGTGGGAAGTCTTCACCATCCATAGTAGTAAGCATCATGGCACCTCCTGAGAATACTGTTTTGACTGCAAATGGACCTTCATATGTAGGAGTCCAATTGCCCATAGGATCACCTTGTGGTAATATGATACGCTTGATTACCAAGTCACCAGTCTGATATACCTTTGGCTTAAATTTCTTATTAAAAGCCTTAATCATCCGTTTCTGGTACATCTGACCGTGACAAACAGCTGCTAATCTCTTCTCATCAATCAAATTTATCTGGTCAAGTCGAGTCTGAATCTACTCATCTTCATCCAAGCCTGCATCCTTCATGATTCTTAAGGAAGGGATCTGAACTTCAATGGGCAAAACTGCTTCCATACCATAGACTAAGGAGAATGGGGTTGCCCCTGTTGAAGTACGTATTGTAGTACGATAGCCATGAAAAGCAAATGGTAACATCTCATTCCAATCTTTATAAGTAACAGTCATCTTCTGTAGAATCTTCTAAATGTTCTTGTTAGCAGCTTCTACTGCCCCATTCATCTTTGGACGATACGGAGAAGAGTTGTGATGCTTAATCTTGAACTGCGTGCAGAGATCAGTAATCATAGTGTTGTTCATATTAGAGCCATTGTCAGTAATAATCCTTTCAGGGATGCCATACCTACATATAAGATTATTCTTAATGAATTGAGCCACACCATTCTTGGTAACAGATGCAAATGAAGCTGCCTCCACCCATTTTGTAAAGTAATCAATAGCAACCAGGATGAAACGATGCCCATTAGAAGCAGTAGGTTTGATTTCACCAATCATATCAATGCCCCACATGGCAAAAGGCCAAGGAGCAGTTAACACATTCAATGGTTATGGAGGTATATGGACTTTATCAGCATAAATTTGACACTTGTGACATGTTCTGGAATGTTGATAGCAGTCAGCTTCCATGGTAGACCAATAGTAACCTGCTCTCAATATCTTCTTTGCCATAGTATGACCACTAGAATGAGTGCCAAAGATCCCATCATGCATGTCTTCCATAATCTCAGTTGTTTCCTTCTTATCCACACAACGAAGCAAAGTTGAATCATGATTGTGCTTGTACAAAATTCCATTACTCAAGAAGAATTTAGCAGAAAACCTCCTCAGAAACTTCTTATCTTTGACAGATGCCCCTTCAGGGAACTCCTGAGCTTCAAGATATCTTTTCACTTCATAGAACCAAGGCTTCTCCTCTGCTTCTTCAGTGTCAATCTCATTGCAGTATGCAGGCTTCTCAAATCTATCAATAGTAATCTTGGGAGCTTCATCATCCCAGCTAATCTCAAACATAGATGCCATGGTGGCTAATGCATCTGCCAACTGATTCTCTCTTCGTGGAATATGTCCAAAGGTGATCTCTTTAAAATATGGGATCAAGGACAACACATACTCTCTGTAAGGAATGAGATTATCATGCTTGGTATCCCAATCTCCTTTGATCTGACTTACTATCAGGGCTGAATCTCCATATACGTCCAGGAACTGAATCTTCATATCAATGGCAGCTTTGATGCCCAGGATACATGCCTCATACTCAGCCATGTTATCGGTACAATAGAAACAAAGTCTTGCAGTAATCGGGGTATGACAACCTTCAGGGGAAATGATCACAACACCAACACCATTACCAAGTGCATTAGAAGCTCCATCAAAAACCATAGTCCATCGAGATCCTTGTTCAGGTCCGTCATATTGTCCAGGTTCTTTGGTAATAATCATAATGTCTTCATCAGGGAACTCAAAACTCATTGACTGATAATCATCCACTGCTTGATGAGCCAAATGATCAGCGACAACACTTCCTTTAATGGCCTTCTGAGTAGTGTACTGTATGTCATATTCGGTTAAGATCATTTGCCATCTTGCTATTCGTCCAGAGAGAGCAGGTTTCTCGAATATGTACTTGATTGGATCCATCTTCGAAATCAATAAGGTAGTATGAGTCAACATATACTATCTTAGTCGGCGAACAGCCTATGCCAAAGCGCAGCAAGTTTTTTCGAGCAGTGAGTATCTTGTTTCACAGTCGGTAAACTTTTTGCTAAGGTAGTATATTGCCTGCTCTTTTCGACCAGACTCGTCATGTTGCCCCAATACACACCCATTGAGTTGTCTAACACTGTTAAGTACATAATCAAGGGTCTTCCATCAACTGGTGGCATCAAAATGGGAGGTTCTAAGAGATATCTCTTGATTTCATCAAATGCAGTCTGGCACTCATCATTCCACTCCATTACCTGATCTTTCTTCAACAACTTGAAGATTGGCTCACAGGTAGCAGTTAATTGGGAAATAAATCTTGCAATGTAATTCAATCGTCCCAAGAAACATCTAACTTCCTTCTCAGTACGGGGAGCTGGCATCTTTTGTATAGCTTTCACCTTTGCAGGGTCTACTTCAATACCTTTTCCACTAACAATGAACCCCAGGAGTTTACCAGATCTAACTCCAAAAGTACACTTGTTTGGGTTCAATCTCAACTTGTATTTCTTCAACCTCTCAAACAACTTATGCAGATGATTAAGATGTTGCTCTTCATTCTGGGACCTGGCTATCATATCATCCACATATACCTCTATCTCATGATGAATCATATCGTGAAACAAAGCCACCATAGCACGCTGATATGTTGCTCCGGCATTCTTCAAACCAAATGGCATCATTTTATAACAAAAGGTCCCCCACTGTGTAACAAATGTTGCCTTCTCCATATCTTCAGGTGCCATCTTGATTTGATTGTAACCAGAGAAACCATCCATGAAAGAGAATACCTTATGCTGAGCAGTGTTGTCTACCAAAACATCAATATGTGGAAGTGGAAAGTCATCCTTGGGGCTGGCCTTGTTCAAATCCCTGTAATCTACACACATGCGTACCTTACCATCTTTCTTAGGTACCGGTACTACATTTGCAACCCATTGAGGATAAGAAGTCACAGCTAAGAACCCTGCATCAAACTGTTTCATCACCTCTGCTTTAATCTTCTCTGACATTTCAGGACGCATGCGACGAACCTTCTGCTTCTTTGGACGACAATCTTCTTTTACCGGTAAACGGTGAACCACAATGTCTGTATCCAACCCTGGCATATCTTCATAGGACCAAGCAAAGATCTCCACATAGTCATGTAACATCTGAATCAATCTGCTCTTAACACCATCCTCTAATTCAGCCCCTATCTTGACCTCTTTCCTGTTTTCTTCAGTTCCCAAATTCACAACTTTGATTGGCTCTTCATGTGGCTGTATAGCTTTCTCTTCTTGTTGTAATAACCTAGCAAGCTCTACAGGTACTTCACAATCGTCCTCCTTTCCATCTTCAGCCTGATAGATCAGATTCTCGAAATTATAATTGGCAATAGTAGAACTGTTATCAACAGGATCCAGAGTGGATGAGGATCTGCATTTTAGTGATGTGGGTGTGTGTAAGAACACATAGCTGATAAACAAAAATAAAAATAAAAGAAAGACAATGAACACAATATTTACGAAAACGAAACGTCCACTGATTTTTATTGAATGAAGTATGCAAATAAAATGACATCCCGAAACAAGCATACCATTGTGCCCCGGGTAAGGCACAAGGCTTAAGAGTTCAATTGTTCAAAAATTACAAACTTAAAAATAACAACACAGTAATAGTATTTACTCCTGACTAAAGGAGACAGGAATAACGTCTTCAGCCTTCCAATTATTGAGCCCGTCACCCACAGTAGGAAAAATCCAAGCATCCAGGTTGTAGTCTTCATCATAGTCACCCACAACATTGATATGATCTTTCATAATCCCTTGATTGGTAATACGAACAACACGAGCACGACGAACAACCTTCTGGGACTCTGCAGTGAAACCCAAACCAAACTTGTCAGACTTGTAAGGAATGTCAGGAAGCTGACCCCAAATAGTACAACCACCTTCATCCACCACAGCTCTAGCATCTTTGAGGGAGGCCATTGTAGGAGGTACCCTGGTAACCACATGAACTTTTTTAACCACTGGAGGAACTTCAGCAGCAGGAACAACCTAAGGAACTACTTCAAATGTCTGGCAAGGAGTCTCAACATATTCACCTTCCACTTCAAGATACTTGAAAGTATTCACATGACTGACTATATATTCTTCCTCTCCGTAAACAGTGACAACCTTTCCCTTCACTGGATATCTCAGCTTCTGATGTAAAGTGGAGGTCACAGCACCTGCCCCGTGGATCCAGGGGCGCCCAAGCAAACAAGAGTACGAAGGACGAATATCCATTACATAGAAGGTTGAATTGAAGACCTGAGAACCTACTTTTAATGGGAGATCTATTTCTCTGTGCACCACTCTTCTCGAACCATCAAAGGCCTTCACCACTATATTACTTGGTCTCAACACAGCATCTTCAGGACTAAGCTTGTTCAACACCTCTTTGGGCAGCACATTCAGTGAAGAACCAATGTCTATCAATACATGAGACAGGGTAGTGCCCCTACACTCAATAGAAATATGTAAGGCTTTGTTATTATTTCTTTTGGCAGGAGTCAAATCGGCATCAGAAAAACCTAACCCATTGTCATAAGTCAGGTGTGCAACACAGTTTTCAAACTGATCTACAGAAATCTCATTTGGTACATGAGCAGTCTTCAAGAACTTAATCAAGGCTTTGGCATGAGCCTCAGAACACATCAACAAAGACAACATGGAAATCTTGGAGGGAGTATGCCCCAATTGATCAACAATATCATAATCACTCTTGCGAATGATCTTCAGTACTTCTTCCATCTGCTTAGAAAGATCATCAGCAGTTGGTGTCTCAGTTGGCACAGGTTCTATAACAGGACCTTTGCCCCGGACATCAGTATTTGAGGTAGTAGTTGGAGTAACTGTATTTTTGGAGGTAGTCGGAGGAGAGAAAATTCTTCCACTTCTTGTGATCTTACTAGATCCAGCAATATTATCAACATCAAGGTTTTTATCAGCAACAGGTGTATCAGCTAAGGGTTCCTGTTTAACACCGTGGATATAAACATCAGAACCGTAATGCCAAGGTATGGCTTTATCGGAAGTATATGGAATAGGACCAGGAGTGGTAATAATCATAGGAGCCACTCTAGCTTCAGCAACAGTTTTCACAGGGCCTTCAGCAGTAATCTTGATAGGACCCTTATGAGTGATCTTGACAGGGCCCTTGGAAGTAATCCTCACTGGCACTTTATCGACCATATCCACCTTGAGTTATATGTTCAACCATACTCTCCACAGAAGGTGTCATCTCAAACAATATGGTGTAATTTTCCATGAGGCGTTGAATACCATCCTTCAACTTCCAGCAGCTATCAGGTTTGTAAGCACAATAGAAACAATCTTCATTACAACCCGGAAAGAACCCAACTTGTACCAACTTCTTCTTGATAACAGACAATGGAGTAGACACATCTGCAACTGAGGAAATATATGAAACTTCATCAATGGCATTAACAGTATTCTCATGATTTGGCATGGGAGCAGTAATCACATTTGGAGTACCAGGAGGGTCAAACTCAATCTCTCCAGCATCAATCATATCTTGAATCTTGTTCTTCAATATCCAGCAATTGTTGGTGTCATGTCCCTGACAATTAGAATGATATGCACATCGTGCATTAGGATTGTACCGAGGAGAGGTAACATTAGGATTCTGAGGAGGGTCCTTCAAAGTAATGAGTTCCCCTTTCAACAAGTGTTGCAAGGCTTGGGCCAGTGACATGTTGATCTTGGTGAACTGTCTTCTAGGCCTCTGATGATTGCCCTGTGGTGGCTCTGGTGCTGCAGGAGTAGGATTGGAGATGTGAACTGCACTCACAGATTGGTGACTCCTATTACGACCAGGTTGACCATAAACAACATTTGACTCCTTCTTCCCACTAGGGGGCTTCTTTGCAGTACTTGATGAAGAGGCACCTACTTGTATCTTGCCACTTCTTATGCCACTTTCCACACGCTCTCCAGTTATTATCAACTCAGTGAAGCCAGATGATGAGCTTCCAATGAGATGACTATAAAAAAGACCATTCAGCGTACTCATGAACATATCCACTAACTCCCTGTCAGTCAGAGGAGGTTGTACCCTGCCAGCCAAGTCTCTCCACTTCTGGGCATACTCCTTGAAATTCTCTTTAGCACCCATTGACATGCTTTGTAGTTGCATGCGGGTTGGGGCTAAATCAGCATTGTATTGGTATTTCCTATAGAAGGCCTCAGCAAGATCATTCCAATCACGGATGTTGACACTCTCCAATTGATAGTACCATTCCAATTGAGCTCCAGACAAGCTTTCTTGGAAGAAATGAATCCACGGCTTCTTATCAGCAGTATGAGGTTGAATCCTCCGGACGTAGGACCTTAGATGCAGCTTGGGACACGAGACACCATCATATACTACAAAAACAGGGACCTTGAAACCAATGGGTATAACCACTCCAGATATCAAACTCAGATCTTCAAAATCCAGCCCAGAAGACTTTTGCAATTCCATAGCATTCATTCTATCCACCAGCATCTTGAACTTATCTTCATTAGGATCATGATAGTAATTTGCTTCAGAATCAGAATCCCCCATTGTATTATGGAGACTTCCTCTCTCTTTCTCAGACTCCTCAGACTCATAATCTTCAACCTGTTCCTTGGTCTTGACAGGACCTCTGAACCTTCTTCCCATGTTGATAAGGCCTCCTGATCTTCTAGCCTTCTTAGTCTTCTTGGCCAGCAGTGTCTTCAATTCATCCTGTCCCTTGGACAAGTTCAGGATCAGCTCTTGGAATTGTGCATTCTGTGCCTGGAGATCTTTGACTGTTTGTTCAAGAGTCATTTCTGCTAAAATAAACAGCGAGAAGATAAGATACATGTACATAAGAACCCTGTGATGCAATGATATGGTGTATAAATGCATATGCAATGTTTTCAAGGAACGCAGGATTTAAATTTGTTTAAACAACCAAAAAGTAAACTTTTATTAGTAATAAATTTGTTTGCCCCTTGGGCTTACAATAAAAATGAAATAAATACAAAAGATGGGGTTTTAAGTCTCCCATGGACGTTTCCTCTTTGTGTTGAGGTATGAGTTGAGATTCCTCTCCTCGTGAAGTTGCATTGTTAGTTCCAGGATTCTTTCTTGACTTGGTTTGTAATGAGTTTCAAAAGTATCCCTTTGCTCCTTCAACTGGATCCAGGACCTCTGTAAGTCTTCCATGTCAGTGGGCATGTCTGGATGAAGGATGGTATAAGAAGTATCTCCTTCAGCAACAGGCTCCATAGTAACTGGCAGGATGGCAGGATATGGCATCATAAGGGTCTGAGCACGATATCGCACCCATATGAGATAAGCTTCCATAGGAATAGTGTACTTTGACTCCAGAGTCTTGTTGTCAACCTTGTTCACTTTACCCCATGCTCGTATGAACCTTTGACGGTAACCTTGCAGATCGTTGTCGTAGTCAAACACAATACCCTGAATCAACATGTCATGAGGACCATCACTCCGAGCATAACCAAACTGTCGTAAAGCTAAGGAAGGGTTGTAAGTAATGCCTCCTCTTATGCCTAGAAGTGGCACATTAGGAAACTCCCCACAACGGTCAATGATAGTAACATTCTCTATAGATCTAGAGCACCAATGAATATCTGAATGAGAGAGTGACATAATCCTCTTGGACCACCTGAACCCTTGTTCATTCTTCATCACTGATCGAGGAAGGTGAGAAATAAACCACCTAGACAAGAGAGGTATGCATCACATCAGAGTTCCTCGTGCCTTTGTAGTACGGGTATGAAGAGAGTGTAAGATGTCTCCAAGTAATGTAGGTACTGGATTGCGAGTCAGAAATATGTTGATGGCGTGTACGTCTATGAACTGATCTGGATTGGGGAACAACACTAAGCCATAAATCAACAAGGCTAAGATCTCCTCAAAAGCATCATAGCTCATAGCCTTCAAGAACACTTGAGCTTTCTCCATTAACACCTTAGCAAGAATACCCTTAACTCCACTCCTTGTTTCTAGGACAATGTCTGATTTCTTCAAATGTAGGGCTGCAACAATGACTTCAGGTTTAGGCTCTTTTTCTAAGCCTGTGAAGGGTTTCTGATCAAGGACAGGCATACCCAGAAGTTTGGAGAACTCTTCCATTGTAGGAACCAGCTGATAGTCAGGGAATGTAAAGCAGTGATGCTTAGGGTCAAAGAATTGAAACAGCACACTCATCATGTCTTCATTGAACCCTGAAGTGACTAGATCCAATAGGTGACCATGCCTCTTGATGAACTGGGAGTTTTCAGAAACTTGAGAGACCAACTCCTTAAGCTTAGGAGGTATTCCTACAAAGTTGATCCGGATAGTATTCCTACGAGCAGAAGCCATGACCTGCAACCAAGAACAAAGATAAATCCTTTGGTCCTTGAAATGGTTAGTGAAAATGCTATGCTTATAATGCATGATGATGCTATGATGTTATGCTCAATCACAAACATGTGGCACACACAAACAAGTCACACAATAGCCCTAGGTTTGAAGGCTTGCATGAGGTTTAAAGGTAAGTACCCTCCCTTGAAGTTTAGTTGGTTCATCCTGTCCTATAAAGTAACCAGGTTCTAAGGGATCTCAATATCATCGATCCTTCACAAGGGTGGTTGTTCAGTAGGCAACTTACTTGCCAACCAAAACCCTCCAAGTTTAGAATCTCAATGAGCGTAGCATCGAGTATCAACCAACTTCAGTCTGCACCAAAGCCGGTTATCTCACTACTTTTCTAAAGGCCAAGATGGGATAACTAGGGTTCTAAAAGTTAGTTAGTGCATTGACAACATATGGCAGCCTCATATTATCCTCAACTTAACTTAAGGAACATAAGCACCAACCAAGAAGTCACACTAACTATGGCCACCAGATCAACCATATCGGTATACGCCGTACAGTTTCCTTGGTCTATTGCCATTTACCTAAGGTACACTAGATCCGGGTTAGGATCTTTCACACACAAGAGCACCCAACAGATAAGTATAAAGCAAACAAGGCAAACAATTTTAAAGTGATCTAATTCCTAAGGGTACCTCTCTTTTATTAAATCCCCAGCAGAGTCGCCAGTTCTGTAACACGGTGGGAGAACTGACTTTAGTTAAAATGTTGCGGATTAGCAAGAGTCGCCACCGACTTTTATTTTATCCAAAGGAAAGGGCATAAAAGAACAGGAAAGACCTTAAAAGATTTTTTTTGGGTTCGGGGGGTAGGTTATGTAAAGGGAAGGTGTTAGCACGCTTTACATCCATGGTTATCCATGGGCTCTTAGTTACTTAGCTCACTTTAAACTGTTTTGAGAAGTGTAGTGTGTGATTAAAAATTTTCTTAAGTACTTTATAATGATCCTTGTACGGATATATATAAAGACTTTGTTTTGAAAATTGTTTGAAAATGTGAAGTGTAATGAAATGTTTTTGAAGGAGTGAGCAAGTACTTAAGAGGAATCTACCCTAATTTGAATCTTTGTCGTTCTTGAATGTTCTTTCAATGACAAGACTATCCCTATTATTAAGGAATAGGTAGTCATTACCTTGGATGTTGTATGAGACATGTGAAGGGTCGTCTGTGTTTAGGCAACTGTAAGGTGTCTTAGCAATTCGAAGGGACTTATCATCTTTTATTCGAAAGAGACAAGATCATTTACGAAGGCAACCTCGAAGGGACGTGATCTTATAATCGTAAAGGGACTTGATGATATTTTTAGGAGAAGGGACTTTGCTTTTAGACACTTTACTTGACCTTTTTATTTAGGCAACATGAGGGATATCCTTAAGAAGTGAGATGGCGATCAAAGATCGACTTACGTGTGTGCGTGTATAAATTCAAATATTTATCTTATAATTAGTGATCTAAGTTGGTTTTAAAATACAAACATGTTATCACTCCCTATTTTACTAACCATAGCAATATATTGATAAATAAATAAACGATAAAATACTACAACTATTACAATGCTTTTACAGTTACATAATAATAAAACAATTTAAATAATAATAATAAAATAAGCAATTGAATAAATGGTTAGTGATAAAATAATTATAAGAAGAAAGGTTAGTAATAATATACAATATATATATATATATATATATATATATATATATATATATATATATATATATATATATATATATATATATAAATCAATTAAGTATTTTTAGATATAAATAAACAATTTTAAAGAATTTTGAGATGAAAATAAAATAATAAAGATATACTAATTTATTTACAAAATAAACTATGATTAATGATTTAATTATACATATTAGAAATATTTATTAAGTATAATATTTAAACAAATAATTAAAATAAGAAATTAAAGTTTTTTTTAAAGAAAATTAGGTTTTTTTTAGAAATTAGGGTTAGAATTATATATATATATATATATAAAATATTAGGGTTTATAACTTAATTTACATTACTAATTTAATTATTAAATAAATATATACATATTTTAATTCAAATACATAATAAAATAAATAAAATCTAGGTTTAGAATTTAGAAAAGAATTTAGAGGTTTTTTTTTAGAAAATATAAAATATTTACATATTATTTTCCTAGAATTATTTAAATATATATATTAAACATGATTATATTTAATTAACAATAAAATAATTAACAAAACAATTAAACAAAACAAAAATTAAAAATTACCTGGGGCAGGGATTGAACCCACGCCCTAGGCTTCACCATCCTTAGACCAGCCTGCCTTCCACTAGACCAGCTGCGTGCGGGTGATAACAATCAAGTGGCAATCCTTTTGTAAACAACCTGCAAAACAAAATAAATCCAAAGCAAAAAAATTCCTTGGCCGGTTTCGAACCCAGGCCCTCCATTATTATGTACACGCATCAAAACCATCTGAGCCACGCGCTCATTTATGAAATAATATCAGAACCAAATAATAAAATATTATGCTTCATATTTGAATTCCTGCTGCGCGCCAAGACTTCATCTTCAACCTCTGGCTCTGCGCATTTACCTGCGAATTTTTCCACGAACTTTCCTGCGAAATTTTAAATGGCAGATAATCCTACGAAACTCAATCATCATCATTCATGTACAATTTTGTTAAATTAAACACACAAACATAATCCAAAGGTCATTTACGATTGATCTACGGTTTTAGAATTTGTTTATATTCATTTAATCACAAAACCCTAACTTGAAGGTCAAGAACCCTAGAATGGCATCCCTCGATTCGGCCACGGTTTCTTCAATTAAACTGCCCAGAATTCATCACAAACCTTCATTGAACACAAATCACTAAACAAAATTCATTAATAACATGTAAATGATCATAAACGAAAAAATCAAAAAAATAAGAAAAGTTGGATTCGGATTATGCATATGGAGGTGTTTTAGGTGTTGTTTATGATCCAAATACGTTCAATAGACATCATAGAACACATTGCCACCTTTAAATTGCTTTGAAATCTCCTCTAGCTTGAAATCTGAATTGGAGTTTTTGGATGATTTTGTGAAGTTTGAACAAGGTGTGGGAGGCTGTGAATCCGTGGCTAGGGTTGAGTTTTAAGTTGTTTATATATAAGTGAATGAATTTAGGTCAGAAACTTGGTCCATCCTTTGAATGTTTTGATCCATAGAGATTGAAAAAGATTTGTTCTTAAATTTTGAAATATCTTGATCTAGCCTTGCTATTTTAGTACAATCTTCATTATTCTTGTATCAATCAAGTCCAAATATGATTTAATACTTTCTAGAAACCAAATCAAATCAAATATCCCTCATTTTATATTTTATTTTAATTTAAAATGATTTTTAACATAAAAAATCACAATAAATAAAAATAAAATGAATAAAATTATGAATAAATAAATTTAATTTCGTGCATGATGTCATGGAAGTGTTTGGGTCATAAAAAAGCAAGCCCATTTGGTGAATTATGGTTTAAAGACCCCATTTGCTTCATAAACCTCTCAAAAATTTCCCAACTTTGCAAGGGCACAAATCCTTCAATTTTAATGCTATGAAGGTGTTCTTGGACATTTTGGAAAGCTTAATGAGTCCTCTAAGCAAACTCTTTGGTCTCATGTCCATATCTTTTACCATTCTCAAGTTATGCTCTTTGGAAGTTGTTGACTTTTTGTTGACTTTTAAAAGGACCTATAATGTCTTAGCTCATACCTTCCAAATGAAGCATTTTTGCGCTTGGCTTGTGAGACACAAAGTTGTAGAGAATTCAATTTACTTCAAAATGAGCTTTGGATGGAAAATTGTTGATGAAGCATGTAAAAGTTATGGCTGGTCAAAGTTCAATTGACTTTTCCTGTAAAAACCCTAATTTAGAAACTCCTGATTCTTGATGATCTGAAATCTCCTTGATGAATCATGATCAACCCTTGATCAAATGATGAATTTTACCTCATATACTTGATGTTGGCAAAAAATCATGAAGTTTGACTTTGGTTTGACCACAGTTGACCTCAGTTTGACTTTTTAACGGCTTTGACTGATTTTAACCTATCTGATCATCTAACTGAGCAAATCTTTTGGGAAAGTCTTGAAACTTGATATGGGGATTCTTGAACATATATATAGGATGCTATGAATCTCACTTGAAGTCTTGGAAGTCCATTTAGCCTGATGAAAGTCAAAACCCTAGTTTAAGATGCATTGCTTAGGAGGATGCATTGTCTGAGGGAATTGTCAAACTTGTCAACCAATTGTGAACCTTGTGAACCTCATGAGATGTCTTGTGAACCTTGTGAACCTCATGAGATGTCTTTTGAACCTTGTGAACCTCTTGAGACACAATGTTTTGTCTTGTGGAGGGCAAATTTTGGGGTGCAACACTAAGCCTCTTCCTAAGCAACAAATCTTAAACTAGGGTTTTGAGTTCTCAAAGAAAATTCGACTTCCAAAGCCTCAAATGGACTTCATGGTATCCCACGTACTTCAAAGGATCCTCATGTCAAGTTTCAAGGCTTTTCCTACAAGTTTGGTCAGTCAGATGCTTAGATGATCCAAAAATCAGTTAACTTGGTCCAAAAGTCAACCGTGGTCAACATACAGTCAAACTTCAAGATTTTTGGTCAACATCAAGATTATGAAGTAATATTCATCATTTTATCAAGGGCTGATCATGATTCATCAAGGGAACCTCATAATCATCAAGAATCAGGAGTTACTAAATTAGGGTTTTGTGTAGGAAAAGTCAACTGTACTTTGACCAACCATAACTTTCACATGCTTCATAAAAAATTTCCCATCCAAATCTTATTTTGAAAGAAATTCATTTCCCTACAACTTTGTGTCTCACAGGCCAAAGCCAAAAATGCTTCATTTGAGAGATATGAGCCAAGACATTACAGGTCCTTTGAAAAGTCAACAAAAAGTCAACTTTTTCAAAAGCTCATAACTTAAAAATGGAAGATCAAATGGACATGGTACCAAAAGGAGTAGTTATAGGACACTCTAAGCTTTTTTAAAAATTCCTAGAACACATAGATGGGATAAAAATTGAGGGAGTTATGCATTGTTGAAGTTGGGCAATTTGGAGGAGGTGTATGAAGCAAAAATGACCAAAACTCAAGTTTCTTCCAAATGGGCCCATATTTTTCCAACCCAGACTCAATTATAAGATTATGCACGACCCATAGATCATAATATCTGATTTTTGATATTTATTTTATATTATATTGGATTTATTTTATTTAAATTCAATTTTAATTAAGATAAATATTGAAAAATCAAATATTTGATCTTAAGTCTATTTTGGGATCAAATATTTGATGTTTATGATGATTTTAAGTGTCCAAATTCGTACCAAAAGAGAATGATTTCATCTAATTTTTTGACCAAATTGGAAACATCTTTTATTCATCCTCAAGTAACCTCTCAATCCATCACAAAAGCCCAAAATCTGACCTAAATTACACCCTCTATAAATACTTATCATCTCCACAAGTCAAGAGGACGAAATTTTTGATCAAAGAGAGCATACAAAACATAAAAAAAACTAAAGAGTAAGTTGGATTCGGTTTTAGGGTTTCAGCCATTCTCAAGGAGGTTTGAAGGTCCAAAAACATTCCTTAGACTCTTCTGAAGGCGTACCAATCATCACATTGCTCCAAAACCTCATAAAACAATGTCGCTCCCTGGATTTCCATCCTGGTACAAACGCGAAAGTGGTGCGGAAAAAGTGGTAGAGTCGACCGCCAGGCATTTTTATCCCGAAGAAATGGGAATGGTAATGCTGCACAAACCGAAGAAAATAAAAGGAAGGAAACAGGTCCTGTGAACCAAAGAATCTGGGTTCGGGAGCCGGTTATGACCTGGGAAGGTATTAGCACCCCAGATCGTCCGCCGTACCCGACAGGATCCACGCTTGCAAAGAAACTGTTTTAAAAGGTGTGAGAATGAAAGCTGCTGCAAAAAAGAAAGACTGAAACTGGATAAGAAAAGAAAAGAAAGGGGGAAAATGTAGGGAAAATAAAAGAGTGTGCTCGAACGGGCCCTACCCTACTGCCTACGTACCTCATCTGGACATGAGGATCGGAGTCGCCGTAGTTCCCCTAACTAGGGGTGGAAAGATTTCTTGTGTCTTAAAAGCTTGAATTGCTTATGTCAATGCTCAGGTGTTGCAGGCTCGGACGACGAGTGTGTTACCGTCTTGCAAAGTGACAAATAGGAGCAAGTTCGTACGAAAGGAGTGAATGTGATGAGAAAAGAATTCCCGAAGGAAAGACGCTTATTCTTTGTTTTGTGTTTTTTAGGAGTTTTTTATTGGTGTGGCACAAGGAAGTGAGTTCAAGTCTGTTTCCATGGAATGTGTACTTGTTATTACATTCCAAGATGGAACAATAGAACAAGCACACCAAGTAAGGAGAATTTATCCAAGACTTGTTTCCAAGGGTTAGGGCCTAAGCTCACTAACTTGTTGAAGTTATTAAGTGTCTTAGTGGTTAGATGAAGAAATGTTTTTTATGCTTTTATTAGTGAAGATGGTCTCATGATCAGACTTGTACATCATGCTAGACAAGCCCACAATATTCTAAGATGGAATGAATATGAGTTCCCCATGGAATAAGGCCATACACAAGAGACCACTTCAAGCTTTATTAAGTATTTTTTATGGTTTTTTTTGGAGATGAGAAAGAGAGGACTAAAAAAGAACTTAAAGGTAAAAAGACTAATGAGGAAAGACTAAACCTAAAGTTATTATGCAAGGAAACCCTAGGTTAGTGTGGCTTGATACCTATCCTAAGAAAAGAGGAAAAGAAGAAAGAAAACAGAAGGAAAAGTTAGAGAAGTACTTACTTCTCTGAAGAAGCTAAGTTTTTCCTAAGAGGGAGAAGTAATGAAGTTGTAAAAAGGATGGCATAAGGCACATCACAAAAGACAAAGCAGAAAGCAATAAGGATATAGGATGAAGATTTGAAATGTGGATAGCATCCACACTTCACTTACCATGTGCACCTACAAGAAAAGGTTAGAAAATGTACAATAAGATGAAGACAAATAGGATCAAATGAAACTCAAACACACAAAGGACCATATCCAAGCATCACAACTAGAAGTAAAAATTTTCATTCACATGCTAAGATCAATCAAGTAACATCATGAAAGGATTAGAGAAATCAAACTATCACAATGCATTACAAATTATCATGAAGAAATTAAACATACATGAGATGAAATGAGAGCATACAAGCTAAGAAAGCACCATACAACTTAAGACCAGAATCTTAACATTGCAAGAATGTGCTTGAACAACATGTGGAAGCATTCAAGGAGGCATACAAGTCAATTAGAATCAAACATGAGAAGCATATGGACATAGGAAATGATGTGAGCATGCTTATAAGGGTGAGACTTCAAGAACAAGTAACTCATAACAAGTTAAATTAAAACATCATATAAGGACCAGTGACTCATCCACATGTTAAATGAACTCAAAATAACCTAGAGGAGTTGGCACAAGTGCCCTCCTAACCTATTAAGCAAGCACATACCAAAAATAAGCTCAAACTAGGGCAAGTAAGCGTGAAAAATTCACATCAAATGAACATTACATTCAAAAATTCCACAAATACTCAGAAAGACTCATTAAACACACAAGATCATAATTCCAAAAGAAGAGGATCAAAATCAGAGGCAAACTAGGTTAAATGGTGGCATACAAGTCAATTAGGGTTTTTGAAACTCCTCCTCAAAGCAAACAAACAAAAGCTAAGCATACAATTCCTAAAAATCATGAAAAAAATCTCACACAAACTTCAACATGTTAAGAAACAGATTCAAAAAGAATCATATCCATAACTATTTTCATTTTCAAGATAAAAATTCAACAAATTAGCATGCACTTAAAAGGAATTAAAATAAGAAAATTAATCTCAACAATTAAGTCAATCATTAGAAAATAAAATAAATGGAAAATAAAATTTCAAAAAATTAAAGAAAATTAATATTAGTCAACATGATTTTTTTTGGTAATTTTTAGATGTCTCTAACTATTTTTAAATATTAAAAACCAAACAAATAAACAAAAGAAATAAAAATAAAACAAATGGCAAGAGAGGTGTAATAAGTAAGGGAAGTCAGTTCAAAACAATTGGGCTCATTTTAAATGGGGCGCAAATAGCAATATAATCCCATGGATCCAGCGCACACACACAACAATTATTATGGAAATTCAAAAAATCAGGGAAAAACAACAGCTCTTGGATCAATCATACGCTCACGATGCAGTCAACGGATTAGACAAAGTCAAACAAACAAACACTCCCAAGTGCGCGTACATCATAGTTATGGTGAGATAGCAAACAGAAAGCATTATTCAGAAATAAAACACAAACGCAAGCACGTGCAAGGGAGGGTACTTTTTTAATGCGTTGGCACTGCGTGGACCATCCAGATCAAGCAAATCAACAACTGAGGCATCATCTTCTTCATTTCAAATTCAAAAACAAATTCCAGAATCCGGCGACCGGAGCCCTAGCTCCAACGCCGAAAAACTCATAAACATGAACAAAAATTCACAGGAATACATCATAACCTCCAAATCAACTAATTAACACATGCTGATTTCAAATATGACATCAAAATTTCCATTAGGTCAACAAGCAAAGCAATACGAGCACAAACATTTTCATATGTCAAACTGAAATTCAACAATACAGCCTTAATTCTCACTCATTTTCAAAAATAAATAGCTCAACATCATTAGTGAAGCATATAGATCCAATATCACACAAGAAATCAGAGTTCCAGATCAGTGAATTTGAAGCTCACCTGAGATTTGCAGAGCACGAATTAGATCAAGATAAGCCTCCAAATGCTGCAGATCAAAGCCTTATCACCTCTCATTGCAAAATAAATGCAAGATAGATCTTGAAACCTTATGGATCTAGCAATTCGAAAGCAACTGCATCACACTTGCACCTTGGGAAATCTGGAGATTCAACTTCAATGGTTGGTGGATTTGTAACCTATGAAACTCAAGGATGATGAAGTTGATCTTAGATGAAGCAAAATGTAGGTGTATGAAGAGATTCGAAGCAAAATGCTTTGAGAGTAAAAACTTGAGAATGAGAAAATGGTGATCAATTCTGGTGATTCAAAGGTATGATTCACTTATATATGGTGTGTATTTGCATTGATTAGGGTTTGCAAGGAAATGCACGTGGGAGGAGTGTGATTGGAATGAAATTGCAAAATGGCATAAGAAGTGTGATTCCACTCTTTGTGTGTGCTCTCCCTTGTTTAAGTGCACATGCTGACTTGCAATCACTCATTCTCCACCCTTGGATCAAACTTGGATCAAAAGAAAACTTGGATCATGCCTTTAATGATGTTTTGCATTTTTACACTTTATGAAATATTCCCTCATTCATGCATGATTTTCTTGATTTCTTTTAAGCCAAATGTATTTTATGCAATGCATTAGGATACAATGACTTTATTTTCCCCATAAATCAGCTTGAAAATAAGAGGCAAAGCATTTTGCAACTTGGTGGAAAATTGAACTTCAAGTAAAACCCTAAAAAGAGCTTAACTTCAAATAATCATATCTTTCAAACCACACATTCTATGGAGATGATCTTGTACTTTTTGAAAATGGGAAGGGATAACTTACAATGTTGATGTTTGAGGAAAAATCATTTGAGGTCATCTTGGTCATGAAACAAGCCTTTGAAAACTAGGGCAAAACTTGCCAAATATAGCAACTTTCATTACAAGTCATTTGCCAAAAATGGAAACTTCTTCAAAACCTCTTGATTCTTGATCTTTGAGATCACCAAAGCCCTTATTTAACCTTAAGTAGATCCCTTGACTTGAAAAATAGTATTGGAGCCCTTGAAATTTCACAGTTGACTTTTCAAATGTCCAGTTTGACCAATTTCTTCCTTTACAAGTAACTGAAGATTTGACTGACTTCCTCAATGAATTTTCTCACCAAATTTCACACATAGGCTTCAAATATCATACAAAATCCTTTAACCACAAGAATTGGTCAAAGATGTGAGAATTCCTTGATCAGATGCAAAACCCTAATTGGGGTTTAATTGTGTAGGAGAAAATTGCTTCCTTGATCTTCTGATGACCTTCCACCCTTCTTGACTTTTATAGATGACTTTAGGCTTGTATAAAACATGAGAACACCTTGTGAGATTCTTGCAATGTCACTTGGCCTTTGTCTTGATTTGTAGAAGCTCCAATTTTCCATATGGTTGATCATATGCCCTATGCAAGAACATGTGGGTATCATGGTTCATTTTTCTATGCCAAATGCCAAGATATATGGTATGCTTATGATATGCTTATGATGATAAAAAGGAGAGGGAAAATTTAGGGTGTTATAAACGCCATAACCGAATTTGCTTTTTTTGTTTTTTTTCTTTCAATTTTTCAATTTCATATTTATACGCATGATACATCTAATCTCTTTGTATATTTGTGTTTTGTATGATGTGAGCAAGCTATATGGGCGATCGAATTGAAGTTTAGGGCACCATGGAAAATTAAACTATTGGTTAATCTGTTGTAATTCGTTTCCGCCGATACTTTGAAGGCTGCAGTAGTGATAAGAATTCCAGTCTGACAGGTAAGTCAGGTAAGTGCTAATGTTTCTATTTACTACGACCCTCAAAATTGCAAATTCCTCTTTTTTCTATTTTATTTGATTTATTTTCTATTTCCATATTTTCAAAAAAATCTGAAAAATATTGTGCGCTCTTTATTTGATTTTATTAGATTTTTAGCATCGTTTTAATATTTTTTAGATTTTATTTTAATCGTTTTTCTTATTTTCCATTATTTTAAAATCTGCAATGATTTTATCTGACTCTGTTTATTTACTTTTTATTCTTCTAATAGCATGATAAAAAACATATCCTCCTCTCATCTCAAAGACTCAATATTCTTTCGATCTTTTCATTTCGATTATTTTACAATTTCTAAAGATAATGTAACTACTAAAACCTTGTAATAAATTAGGTTTATTTTCCACACTTTACATTTTCTGTCATGATTTTTTATATTTATATATCTCTCCCAAAGCCATGTAATAGTTTAAACTACGGTTTTATTTTTCTGCACTATAAACTGTTAGATGTATGCTTAATAGGATTGTATGGCAAGACTAAAATCAATCGTTAGCTAACCCTAATTTACAAGATAAAATATCTGAAATCAATATTCACACGCGTAAGTCGATCGTTTTACGATTGCCATCTGCACCTCCTAGGGTTTCCTCTCTTGGTTGCCTTACAATAAACATGGTCAAGTCCCTCGAACATGGGGGTATCTTAGTAAAGTTGCCTACAAAAAATATCATCAAGTCCCTTCAAGATAAAAGATCATAGACCATTCGAGTTGCCTATGAATAAATGATCTCGTCCCTCGATGACCCTACGAAAATGATGATAGTCCCTTTGAATTACTAAGATACCCCTACAGGTTGCCTTCTATGACCATATGATGACCCTACGCCCATCCCTTTAACATCCGAGGTTAAGACTACTTACTAACTAATAGTAAGGACAGTCCTACCCCTAAAGGAAAGAAATAACAAAAAAGACCTTACAAACTTAGGGTAAGTAGTTCTTAAGTACTTGCTCACTTCTTTTCAAAACACTCTTTACACCCCACTTTTTCAAATACTTTCAAACTAAACACTTTGTATATATCCATACGAGGATCATTACAAAGTTAAAGACTTTTGTAATATTTTTCTAATCACACACTACATTATTTCTCAAACAAAAGTAAAGTGAGCTAAGCAGTTAAGAGTCCACGGATAACCATAGATACAAAGGGTGCTAACACCTGCCCTTTGTATAACTTACCCCTCAAACTCAAATCTTTTTTAAAAAGGTCTTTCCTATTCTTTTATTCCTTTTCCTTATTAGATAAAATAAAAGTCGGCGGTGACTCTTGCTATCCGCAACATGGTTTTTGTCAATTCAAAAACACCCAAGTCAGTTCTCCCACCATGTTACAGTATCCAATTTTCATTAGGTCATTGGGGGTTAGTAAAACCTTGGTTGCACTTAGGCATCCATTGAGATGCATCATTAGGAACAATGAGTTTCCTAACTTTTCACTTTGCAATAATATGTCCCTTGTTACAACAATAATGACAATACAAATTTGAAGAAGACCTTTTACTATTTGGTTCCTTTTTAACGCAACTATGCCTCTGAATATTTACCTTGAATAATGGAAAACAACCGATAGTCCTCTAAGAACACAAGGAATTCTTAGTTACTCACAAGATCGACCAGATTGATCCTAGGACATGTGCTATAATTTCTTTTATATAGAGTCTAGTAAAATGTAATAAACACTTCGACAATGTTCATAAAACTATCTAAAGTTGAAATGTAAAAATGTTAAGGAAATGAAGACTCAAAAGTGTTTAAAGTAGAAAGCAATAAAGGAAAGCAATTAAATTGCATAAAAGGTAACTTGCGTAAAAAAATAAAGAAAAAAGATAAACTTTTGAATGAAAACTTAATGAAATTGCATTGAATAAAAGGGTGTTGTTTACATCACGTACATTCTAATGCTCACTCGTTTATCTACACACGGGTACTTTGAGTGGAAGTTGAGTAACTTGTACAATATTAATTTTCACACACCAATCATAACACTAGAGTTCTCTATTTATAATAAATTAAACTAACATCCATTAATGGCTAACTACTAGAAATACGACAAGTGTCACCTTGCATGTTTTCAGCCCTTAGATATGTGTCACTTGTCTCTTCTCCAAGAAAGGATAAGAACAAAGTTCTCTCCATTATTTGAATTTAACCCATGCGCATCGAATGCCTTTAATAATAGTAGTTGAAATATATCTCCAAATACCTGGAAATATTCTAAGTCCACAAACTCATCTTTTCTGAACGCAAAGCATATATTCAATCTAAGCTCACAACATAGCTTCAGTCGAAACCCTTTTTAAATCTCCTCAAAGAATATAATTCTTAGATTAAGTACCTTAAGAAATAATATGAGTGTCTAAATTAGGAGCTAACAAATTTCCCCCAAAAAATGTCCTTTTGACAAAACTGGAGAAAAATGTCATTTTTTGATCATGCACTTTCGACGCCTTCCTTTTGATTTCGTATGGGTGTGGTCATAACTGACTATCCCATAACTTAAGAAACTATTCAATTTATTTTCAACCATGCCTATAACGTCATGTCATATTGGTTATGTCTGAAACGTCTTCTCGAGGCGCACTTCATCACTAGCCATCATTACTCTCCCTAGAGTCTAGGAGATCGTGGGCCATAGGCCATAACTGCTACCGCCCATGCTAGTACCCCTGAGAAGACACACATCCCACTAATCGCATAAAATTAATGGTCATTTGAAACCCATTAGACTTCCCAGGAGATTATAAATAGCTCATTCCTCAACCATTATCCTTTTTTACGCTCTCAGAAACCCGTTAAGGAATTTTCTTCAGAAACTCCCAATCTTCAAACTCCATACTCTCAGCAAACATACTTTCTTCAAATCCTAACAATTGTGTCTTCCCAAAATGTTGCTCAAGATAAGAAGAACCAAAAGACCAAAGGTTCACAAATCAACACAGCACTTCCCCCATTCACAAAAATCTATGGACCGAAGCTGGCCAAAAACCAATTGTTCATGTCGGAACCGCTCAAGGAGGTGAAAAGACACATTTATGAATATCAGGTAATGATTCCTATTGTTGTATATAATTAACCATATGCTTTATTTGGTCCACTGTATGTTGTTGATGTTGATTTTGAGAAACTTAACGAATTTTTCCTTCCCACCGTAGAACTAAGCCTTTAGGGCAAAATAACAAAGCTAAGGTAAATGGATCTTCCCCTGATAATGTTACTCTAAGTAACATGGATTTGAAATATTTGAAAGATGGAAATAGGTTGATTATAGCAGTTCCTTCTTTTAAGGAGTTTTACCTTTGGCTGACTAAGGTAGAAAAGGTTAAGGCTGAAACCTGGAAAGAACTAGGAATTTATAACTTAATGATGTTTTCGAAAACAAACCTTAAATATTGTTTAACCCTGTTGGCGTCATCCCTTTATTTACAGGACAACACATATTACATCTTCCATACCCCTTGTAGGATGATGACACCCATACTATTCGACGTGGCCGCAGTTACAGGGTTGAAACCAACTAGGATCACATATGACCCAGAAATTGATGCTCTGGATACTATAAATTTCACCAACTCCAAGCATGCCTACACCCGTTTCCTAAACCAACACTTTGACCGAAATATTGATGAAGTGACTAATGAGGAGCACATAGCATTCCTAACTAAGTGGCTTTCTTGTTACGTCTTTTGCTCCAAATCTCTGCAAGTAGCTAGGAAGTACCTCACCCTTGCCAACCAAACACACAAGAATAGGGGAGTTTTCCTAAGTAAAATGATATTGGAAAACTTGTATGAATCCATAAGTGAAGGAGCCACACGCCTCAAGGACTTAGAATCCAATGTGAACTTGCAATTGTATGGACCATTATTTCTGCTTCAGTTGTGGCTCAATGCTTCCTTCGAAGCTAGTATCCCCAACAAAGTAGTTGTTGATGAAGAATCAACTAAGATTAAGGAGAGGAGAGTCGAAGGGGATCACCTGGAGAAACTAACTCCCAATGATGAAGGACAGACGCTTTGAGCTTGTTTTGTTGGATACATCAAGATGTTCGCCAAATGCTACGAGTTTACACCTAATATGGGACCCTTCGTTGCAAGGAAGTATGGGCCTGAATGGTTTACAAGGTTATTTCCCCCTCCTTTCAAGAAACATCAAGCAAAATCTGAGCTGATCTGGGAAGCATTCTTGATCCCTCGACTTATCCTTCAAAATCTTAATATGGGGAAAGGCCTAGCAGCCTTAATCGCTTACCAGTCAAACTTTGTCTCTCGACAATTTGCTTTGGTCCAAACCCTACCCAGGTCTTTGTATGAAAAGAAAGAGCATGTCCTTATCTACAATGCCAATTTTGATGATGATGGGGTTTCGATGTAGCTTTCCAGACATGCTCACAAAGTATACATTGCCCCTATTTATTTTGAACCTAGCCACCTCTGTACACAAGAGTTCCATGAATGGTGGTCGAAATACTACCATGATCAATTTCTTGATGTCTTTGTTTTCTCCTAATTAATTGACCAGGCTTTTGTTGATGTGCAGGAGAATATCAAGTAAGGTAAACCTACCCACATCGAATATAATCTGACATTCCAAAAGTACTTTCAAATTTTCTATCTATCAAATGATATTAGTCGAACTGTCTGTGATGTTGCTGTCACTTTGAAGGAGAAAATTTTAAAGAAAATGGAGAAGTTGAAAATCCTTTCAAAAGTTCCCCCTGAGAGGCATTATGAAATGGCTTTCGAACTCTTTCCTCCAAAGATCCCTCGACTACCTATGACTGATTTTGGAGTGGCTCTTTCCCCTTCATTTCCAATCTGGTTCGTCTGTGGGGACTCTCTGAAAATCTTTCGACAGCAGTCTCAACCCAAAGTTCAACGGGTGGTTGCGATTAAACATACGCTGGACAGTTTCAAAGGAGACCTTCATATAGGGATCGAAGATGTTCGTATCGAATCCGAAATATATGAAGGTTTAGGGCCTTCGATTTATGTTCTTTCCTTTGAACACTTCATTATTAACTTGTAATAATTTTGTTTGTTTTTCAACTGCGTCCAATGTAACACCCTTCTACCCCAAATACAATTTATTTAAATTATTACCAGAGTACAACAACAAGAAGGGTATCACACATTATTCAAAACACCATTTATTCATTGTCATGTCCCGTAACACGGGTTACATCATAAATGTAAGCAAAATATGCATTTTTCACAGTGGAATCATACTCAATAGTTCAAATTGACATTTCACTTCTTGAAATAAAATTTATCCAATTAGAAATAACATCATAGATTAAAAGAAAATATTCTTCAACAAAACATGAAAAGGAAAACAAGATCAATAACTAATTCCCAACCCGGTGTTACATGACACAAAGCAGGACACAAAAACTCTAAAACCACTCCTAAAGAAATAAAATACACGCTCCAAGACTCTGAATCCTCTAGCACCGCGGAGCTACTCTTTATCATCTGCAAGTTACCGACATAGAGGCAACATTTCCAAGCAAGCAGAGTGAGAAATCATAATTCATTATAATAATATCAAGATATGGAATATAAATAAATTAAGTATAACAAAATCATAACAACGTCAACAACAAAATTCAGCAACAACACAATCACAAACACATTCTTTAAAATGTGATGTCAACTATAATGAAATGCATAATATGCATGTGGTACCAATTTTTCTCCGTGCGATGGACACTTGGCCATCAATCCTCCACAAGAGAGCACACCAAAATCACTAAATCACTTCAATCCGTACGATGGGATTGAAGTTACAATTGGCCGAAGCCTCACCAAAATATGCCATGAAATACAATGATGCGATACTCCTCATAAATCACCAAAAATCAACAGTGCATCATTCATTTCATGTTCAACAAATAATCATCAAATAATCATGTATTTCATCACGATAGCACATTGATAATACTTCTTTATCGATAATACAACAAAACAACTCCTTTGATTAACAAGATAACAAAACAGCTTCTCTCATCAACATCAACAAATCGTCAATTCACAATAACATCATGTTTATAAGCATAAAACCAATTTTCAACAATACAACAAAACAACTTATTTTATCAACAACAATAAATCATCAATTTACAATATAAATTGTGTTTTTAAGCATAAAACGAATTCCAATAATACAACAAAACAACTTCCTTTATCAACAACAACAAATCATCAACTTACAATAAAATCATGTTTATAATCATAAAATCAATTCAACTTTTTCTAAATATTCATCATTAAAAAAATGTCTCACTTCACTCATTTTATTTCATCAAATTAAAGCTCGTCCCGTTAGCTTTCTGACGCTTCAAACGGGACCTAAATCGGAGTTACGGATCAAAAGTTATGAATTTTTCAAAAATAAAAAGTGTCACTGTTACAGTGTTAACCGGTTAACCCATAGCGTTAACTGGTTAACGCCTCTTTTTTTTGTTGCCAAAACGCGTATTTTTCACTGGTTAACCGGTTAACACCTATGGTTAACCGGTTAACACCTATGGTTAACCGGTTAACACCTGGACATAAGCAGTTTTCTGCTGTTTTTACGAATTCTACACCAAAATACCCCAATTTTTCATACGAATTCATCCCAATGCAACCCAAAACTTCTTACCGATCAATAATTAATCACATATAACAACAATTCATCAATTCAAACATCAAACACACCATTCTAAATCATCTTATCATTCCTAATTCACCAATTCATACTCTTATAACTCAATTTATGTCATCAAACCTAACAATCACCAAAATCATACAAAACCTAATCTATTCATAAACCAATTCCTATAAAACTATAATAAGTTATGAAAACTCCCCATATATTTGCGATTCTGTAGATTGACACTCTTCTCCGAGGTTCCTAGCAATTTCAAGACCTTAAGCTTCTCTACTCTTCTTCTCCTCTTTAGCGTTCTTCACAATTTTCACGATGAAAATTAGAAAAGTGATCGGTCTTCTCTTCTTAGACAAAACATCCCAGTTAATGATTTTTCAAACTTATCCTTACTCTTTTCTAATAAATACCACCTGCCCTTTCTTCAATATATTTTTATTAATAATAATAATAATAATAGTATAATAATACACTAATTATTCATATTATATAAAAACACTTCGTATACTCCCAAATGACCAACATAACCTTCATACCCCACTTCTATTATTTTAAATAATAAGAAATAATTCGAATAATATTATATGATTATTCTTATTATTAAAATAATTTCACCACAATGCATCGGGCCACATAACCACCTATTGTCAAAATCATCATATATCCTCAAATAAGCAACAATTACCCATAATCGAATTTTGGGTGTTACATCCAAGAAAGGTAACACCCAGAAGACAACCAATGTTAAGGTCGAAAAGGACACTGAAGGCCCCAAGGTAACTTAGCATACCTATTTTCATGTCCTTTATATTTCAAGTAATTTTCTCCTCTCATGCTTTGCATAACTTTCAGGTTGCTCAAAAACCACCTTTGACACCTCAAAGGAGATCAAAGAGAGGTACCAACCAGATTATTGTTTACTCAGAGGATGAGAACCAATCTCTTCTTGAGGAATCAATATTGAATAAGAGGAAGAAGCCAACTCAAACTTTAGACAACGTTGGCCAACCTTCATCAAAGGTGGCTAAAGTTTTGGAGAGCACACTCGATGCTAATGGTTTTGTGAAGATTTCCTCTGTGACTGCTTCAAAATTGACAGTTGGTGTAAACACCCCAAATTTGACCTCACCCATTCACACCATGGCTTGTGATCTTCTCATATGCATAGATCTAATCATAGCATCTCATACCACATTTTGAGTCATTGCATTGGTTCAAAGTCATCTGCATCTAAGGTTTGTGATCTGAGCAATTCAAGAGCTTCTTGAGCCACTCCAAAGGTCATCAATCACTTCAAAGGGGTCCATGTATGTTCAAGCATCATATTATATCCTCTCAAAGTCAAGAATGTCAAAGAATCACAAGAACTGAGAGTGGCATGGAAACAGAGCCAGGTTTGACTGCACAGATGACCTAGAATTAGGGTTTTGGTTTCAGAGGCCATAACTCCAATTTTTTTGGTCATTATTGTTTCTATTGGTCTCTATATGGTATAGGGAGTATGCATATCAATTTTCATGAAGAAATTCCATGGGGAAGTCATCTGATCAAGAGTTGACTTTTCAAGCAAGTCAGTGTAAAATCAGGGCATCTGAGGCCCCCAATGACCCAACCAAGGGGTGTTCTTCATCATTTTGATTGTGTATGATCTTTATTTTATCATGGAAGATGTTTGAAGTTCACAAAATTGAATAATTTCAAGCCATTTGCAAAGTTGACTTTTTGGGAAAGTTTGACTTTTAATGAAATTGCCATTTTAGGAAACTTTTTCAACCCTTACTTTTTGATTCAAAAATGCTTCAAATGAAAAAACTTTGGTCATGAAAGTTGTAGAATGGATCATTCCCTTTTCAAAAAGTACAATAACATGACCTAATTCATTTTGGATCAAAAGTTATGGTTTGTCAAAGTTGGCTAAAATCACAAAATTTGAAGTTTTCTACCAAAGGGACATTTTGCAAAATGGTTTGTTCAAGTGTTTAAAAGGCCTCAAATGTGTATCATTTCCACACAACATGATCATGTGACCTCTAAATTTCAGAATGGGCCAAGGGATCACTCATTTTTATGGCCTATGGAGCAAGAAATCTCATAAGAAGCAAAAGTGAGGCAAGTTGCAAAAACTCACTCAAGTGTGAATCCACTTGCTGGCTGACTTCACAAACAATCCAAGGGTTCTCCACACATCTTGCTGCGCAGGACACCCCATCTGTCCTTGGCTAGCAAGTAGCCCATGCCTCTCTTACACAACTTTGACATTTTGGCAACTTGAGCCATACCAATCACTAAAGCACACATCAACTCATCTGACCAATCCCATTAGTTTATGCAAACAAAAAGCAAGCCAAAGCACATACAACACAAGCCTGAAAGTATCCAGAACTGAGCTCTCTCATTTTCACACCATTTTGCAAAAGCATTCGAAACTGATTGTACAAGCTACAAACATACAAACCAACTTCACAAACATACTCAGCACACTTTCCTGGTCACAAAGCACCCATCACCATTGCCTAAAACTCCCAGAATCACAAACAAGATTTCCACCCCACCTTGAACAGAACTTCTGCCATCTCTCAAACCATCCATTATAAACTTCAAACAAGCATTGAAAGCTTCTCAGGAGGTCCAGTGGAGTTGATTGCAAGCAAGAAACCAGCCAGAAAGTGCCTGAAACCAAAGCTTCAGTTCAGGTAGCCATCTCAAACTTTTTTCCAGAAACTCCATTTTAAGTTCTTAAAAGCTTCTATGCACTCCCCTGATCATGGGGATGTGATTATTTTTGAAAATGGTTGAGAAACCAGGATGTATGAATGCTCTGAAACTTTTTTGCCCTAGAACTGTTTTGCTTCGATTTGGCTGATTGATGAATGAAAAATGGTTTTTGTTTGGGGGTTTTGGTTTAGTTTCTAATGGGGATGATTTCTGGGCTTTTAGTTTTCATTTTTATGAAGTTTTGGGGATTTTAGCAACTTTCAGGTGAGGGTCTTGCCGGAGAAGACGACCGGAAGTCTTCTCCGGCCACCTGAAAGTAATTAGGGCTAATCCCTGTAATTAATTGCAATTTGAATTTGGTACGTTGGATGGGCTGACTTGGTCAACTCCCGCGCGTGCTCAATGGCCCAGATCCATTCACTTAACCCTAATCCACGTCATTATCCATTTAATTAGGTTTTATAAATTAATCTGGCCAGTTTGAATTCCAGCCCTTGGATGTGGCGCCAGTCAACGCGCGCGTTTCCCAGTTTGAATGTCAGCCATTGATTCAGCATACTTCTCATTAAATTCATTTTATTTTTCACTTAATTTCATTTGTTTTCTTCATTTAATTTAAAATAGTAAAACATTTTCAAAAATTCTGAAAATTTTTATACAAGCTTTTATTAATTTTCAGAAACCAAAAAAATTTTTATTTTTATTTTTTGCATTAAAAAATATTTTTTAAATCATTTAAAAGTTTATTTTTAATTAATTAATGAGAATTAATTAATTAAAAATACTTTTAGGTATTTAAAAATCACCAAAAAATTCATGAAACCTTTAAAATCATTTAGAAACATTGTCCAACCCTCAAACCAAATTTCTTTTTTGATCTTGATGTCTTTTGACAATTTTTCATGGAATTAAAATCATTTCAAGGCAATATTTTGATCCAATCTTCCAAAATTCATTTCTGCCTAACCATTGAGAGTGGGACTTTGATTCTTTTTGCATTGTGTCTTGCATATCATGTAGTTCATAGGATTAAATTGGCATGATTTGATCTTGCATTTTCAATTTGTTTGACTTTTTTTCTTGACAAGGTACCTTAAAACCCTAGCATTCTTAAGAAATTCATAACCCTCATTAGGTTAAGAGCTAGAACCCCTCCTTTGTGCAGTGAGTTTGTATAGGTTTAGGGTTCCCTTGGATGCATTTTCAATTTTTTATCTTGATGTTTGCTTCTGGTTTTGTTTTTTGTTTGATGCATTGATCATAAACCCTAATTTGGGCTTCCTTTTGCATTCATCTTGCATTTGCTTGCATACCATGACTTGCCATGACATTTTGTGCATCCATTTGATTCATTAGACATCTTAAGACATATTGGAATCATGTTTGATCATTGCATCTTTCATTTGCCATGTTGTATGTCATTTACATTTCATAACTTTTCATGTATGATCATGGTTCTAAACATGCTTCATTTGCATCCATATGCTTGTATGATCATCTACATGCCTTGTTTCATGCTTGCATCATCTCTTAGCATCATTAATATCATGTATATGCTTCTGGTCTTGATTTGTATCATGCCATTTCATCTCATTTTGCATTGTATTGCATTCTTTTCACTAACTTTTCAGGTGGTAAGTAACTTTGAGAAGTGAATTTGCCCTCACTTCTCACATTTTATTTTCATCCCTCTTATGCATCATTGCTGCATTTTGTCTTGTGTTTGAGATTGAGCTTGCTCATTCTTCTTCATCTTACTTTCTTTCTTCAAGTGACTTGTCTTCTTAAGTGAAGCAAGTTACTTTGCTTCTCTTTGCTCCTTTCATCTGCTTCCTGGTGGTTTCTCTGAAGATCTTTCTTGTAAACCTCACAAACCTTAGGAACAACCAAGCATGACAATAATTAGGGTTTTGATTAGTTCCCCATTTAGAGTTTACCTTTGTGTCTCATTGAGTCTTCTCTTCTCATCTCATAATCAAGGACTAAACCCTAAAGGCTTTAAGGCTTTGTGATTAAGTTTATGCCTGCATCCTTCTATTAGGATGGAGTGTATAACTTTAATCCTAAGTGTTAAACCCTTAATGTGTTTAAATCCTCTAATCAATTCACATAATAATCATCAAGACATCACACTTGTAACTTGGGCCTTGCATTAGGGTTCTAATTCTTCCTTAATTGGTTAAGAAGGACTAACCCTAGTGTTAATGGACAAGTCCCCCTCAAGTTATCTTACTAACCCTAAAAATCATTTCATCATCATATCATTAACTAAAATCCATTTAATAAAGGCTTTGTTTTGTCATGAGTTTAATCCCTAATCATGGATTAAGTTGAGGAGCCTTCCTCAGCTTAAACATTCTCATCTATTATGCTTCTATTAGGATGGTGTAATGGGTCTGTTTAGTCCTTGATTATTGTTTAACCTCATTACTTAACACTAAACAAAAACCACAAAAACATCTAAATAATCACAAGTAGGTTAATGATCTTAATCCTGCATCAAAGGTGATTAAGTGTGAGAAGCTGACTTCACACTTAAGGTATTCTCATTACCCCTGATCAGAGGGAAGATGTGATGAGTTTGCAAATCCATTGGTTTAGGCTTAAGCTCATTAACTTATGACAAACTTTCAAAAAAGCAATAAAAGACTGAAAACCTCAAAACAAACAATAATCGTCTCCTTCGGGATTCTTTTCTCATCTCATTCACTCATAAACGAGAACTTACTTCTTCCGTCTAATGCAAGACAGTTTGCACCTGAGCCAGACAGGTCATACACTTGAGCATAGACAAGTAAGCAGTTCATAAGTCAATTTATCTTTCAGTCTCTTTGAGTCGAACTACGGTGTTCTGACTTCCTCATTGCACGAGAGGATACGTAGGCATAACTTAACGGTTATCGAACAAAAGTCTCTGTACATTCCCCCCTTTCCAGCTTTATTCTTTAAGCCTCATAGTATTGAGCACTTCATTCATTTCTTGCACTGACACTTTCATATTACACTTCACAATTCTTTTACACAGACACCTGTACATCTTTTCCAGTTGTTCTTATGCACAAATTGCACTGACACTACCCCTTTAAAACACAAATATTTTAAGCGTGGATCTCGTCGAGTACGACGGACAATCTGGGTGCTAATACCTTCCCAGGTTGTAACCAACCCCCTTTCTTAGTCTTTCTGGTTCGCAACCGTCTTATCCATATCTTTCTAGGTCTATGCAGCATTGCCTTTCCTCCGGGATAAAAATGCCTAGCTGGCAACTCTTTCCTTTCTCCTGAGTTCACTCCTGTGTGTTCTCAGTCCTCTTTCGCCGACCGTTCGCGTCTGTACCTTTATTTGGGCCATTCCCATTTATCGGGAGCGACAGTTGGCAACCTTAAGAGTGATAACTTGAGCCTAGGTGATGAAGAAACTCAAGTAGCCATACCTTAACTTTCTCATTACTTAGATATTTCACCGTATATTATTTCAACTTCACCTTTTTTACTTTTTGTTTCAGGCTAATGCAAGTGGCTCTAAACCACCAGAGAATTAGTCCAACTCTCCAACTACTCTCTTGAATAGTAAAGGTGAGCCTACTTATTACCCCACTTATAACTTAGGTTCTAGGAGTAGTTCAATGGATGAAATTAATAAGCCTGCAATTGTAACTGCTCCTACTTCACCTGTTGTTGAGACCAACCCAACTTTGTTTGTGAAGACCATCACCTAACAATCCCAAACAAATGGGTCTGACCACGAAGAGGATGATAACCAAGAAGAACCTGAACAAGAAAATCCGAAGGTAGTCACAATGGAAACATAAAATGCTCCAGTTGATGAATATGGTTCACCAGAGGTCGAACCTACTGGGAATGTGAACATCCCACCAGCGGAGGACGGAGAGATGAAGGAGGAGGAAGGACCCCATCTTTGATCTGATTTTGATGAGGTTAATGATAAAGAATATGATGTTGATAACGATGAAAAAGGCAAAGGTGGAGATGATGGAGAGGAGGAAAAAGATGAAACTGAGAGGAGTCCCATCAAAGAACCAACCCGATCAGAGGCAGTGTTTTTTCGGCCTATGGAGTACGACTCACTGATTTTCAGCTGGATGAGTTGAATAAGGCTAACCCTCGAGAGTATATATAGGTGCTAATTTGAAAGAAGGGAAGTTCATCTGAAAGAAGTCGGAGTGTTTTGACAACTTATGGGGACCAGATTGCAAGTACTCCTGTCAATGTTGTCCTTTAGAAGATTAAATCTAAATTATTCAGGGGTGATATATTGAAATTCCTAGAGTTCAAAACCATTGCTTCTCTCTATCTGAGGAGTCTCCTTCAGCAACTCAAACTCTCAACTGTTTCTCCTGAAATTGCTAACTTTGTCATGGAACTGGCTAGTTTAGTTGACCAAGTTGTTACTGACCTTCAACATCTCCCTCGGGTCCAAAGTGCCATCAAACAGAAATGTGGGAGTGAAGTTGCTGCTTGGCCAGCTGCTTCTTCGTCAGAGGCGAGAGTGGTGGAGGAGCTTGAGAAAGCAAAAGAGGACAAGCAGTCGGAGGTTAAGAGCAACAAAAAGGATATCATCATCTGGAATAGGCAAATCAGAGAGTTGCAGGACAAAATATCTAAGGTTGAACAATGCAACAACGAATTGCAAGCCTCTGATAATGCTAAAATTGACCAAGATCTGGCGAGAACAGTGGAGTATCTGGACGAAGATCGAAAGCTTGAAGTAGAGGTTGTAGTGAACAAGGTTGAAAAAGCCCTATGTGAGAAGTGCCTGGAAACTCAAAAGGAGAATTTCCTTCATATAAAGTAAATACTTCCTTTTTAGCTTTTTTACCTTTCAATTATTTATTGTAATTTCCATTCTGCAAGTACAATGTCTTCTCAGCCCTTTGTGGCTTATATGTAATGATTTTGAACCATCTTGGCATTTGCCCATGTTGGATTTTAATTTCTATCTTAACAATTATTCCTTAATGATTCTGACTTCTATAAGCAATGGTCTATATTTTTTCAAATACTTGCCATTAACTTTCAAGACTCTTATATCCTGATCTAACTCTTCGACCTCATTGGCTCCGCTAGAGAAAACTTTTGTAATATGAAAATGGCATTCCCACTTAGGATACCATTTACCTAAGGCTTTAACCTTTCGATCCATAGGTAAAATTACTTTCCAAACTAAATCTCCAGATGAAATTTTTTTAACTTTAACTCTCTTATTATAAGATTTTTCAACCCTTTTCTTTTGCCTCTTTAATAACTCCAGAGCAATTAGCCTTTCCTCATCTAAGTCTAACAACCCATATAACATCATATTCCAATATGACTCAGAAGGAATTTCATGATGCCTTTGGATTCTTGTTGACTGTAAATAGATTTCAACAGGTAAGACTGCATCATGACCAAAGGTCAGTTGAAAAGGAGTAGCATTGGTTGCCTTTTGGGAGATGTTCGACATGCCCAGAGAATCTGGTCCAAAGTCCTATGCCAACTTCTAGGCTTCTTTCCCACATGTTTCTTAATCAACCCAATTACTACCTTATTTGCTGCTTCGATCTGGATTTTGGCCCGATCATAATATGGTGTAGAGGTTAAAAGCTTGAATCCCATTTCTTTAGCAAAATCTTGCATTTTTCGACCAGTGAAAACTGATCCTTGATCTGTTGTAATAGTCTCTGGGATTCTAAACCTATAAATGATGTACTTTTTAATAAATTCAATCACATCTTCCCGATCCACACTTGGCAAAAGTATGGCTTCGACCCACTTTGTGAAGTAGTCAATACCCACCAAGATATATCTTTGATTTTTTTGATGATCCTGGTCAAATTTCACCAACCAAATCTAAAGCCCAACCTCTAAAGGGCCATGATGTGACTATAAAATGTAGCTCACTTGCAGGGACATGTTGTATGCCAACACGAACTTGATGCTCATGGCAACCCTTAGCGAATTCGACACAGTATTTAATCATGGTAGCCCAATTCATGCCTTGTCAAAACAAAAGCCATTTCATTTTGTCACCTACCTGGTGTGCCCCACATGCCCCACTATGGATAGTTGAAATGGCTAAGTATGCCTCTGACTCACTAAGGCACTTAAGCAATACTCCCTCAGGAGTTTTCTTAAATACTTTGTTGCCCAATAGAACATAACTTAAGGCTTGATACCTGACTTTTCGCTCTGTGGATGATGTTGGATTTTGAAAATATTCTATTATAGGTTTTCTCCAATCTTTGTCCGTCAAGCTTTCTATTGCCAAAATTTCAAAATTTTCTTGATCAACATATCCAAGCTTCGTTGTCTTTAAATATGATGGGCATAATCCAACATACACTACCCTCCCTCTGACTTCGATTGCATCTTGTAACCTTTCCTTGGAAATTTTATACCCAGAGGCAATCTGAACCAAGTCATTGGCTACTTGATTTTCCAGTCGAGGTAAATGTCGAATGCTAACTACTTTGAAATGCTTCAATAGTATGTTGGCTATTACGAAGTACATGATGAGATTATATTTGATGCATTTATAATCCTTCATATTTTTCTTTATGACCAACTCTGACTCTCCCATTATTTCGACGCGAGTTGCCCCCAATTCTAACAAGACTTTAAGTCTAGCTATTAAGGCTTCATATTCAACTTCGTTATTCGAGCAGTGGCCATTTATATTGTACTTGAATCTTGTTGGAATTTTACTAGGAGAAATAATTAATTATCCCACGCCTATGCCATCTTTATGACTAGACCCGTCGAAGTATAAATGCATTTTCATTTATAGCGTGGTCGATAATGAAGTTTGTTACCACTTGACCCTTGACAACCTTTAAGGGCTTATAAGTTAAGGAATACTCAGTCAATGCAAGTGCCTATTTACCAATTCGACTATGTAAAATAGATTTGGAAAGCATATGTTAAATAACATCAAAATGAGATGAAACATAAATATCAACGAGTTTTATATATTGCTTTAGTTTTGTACAAGAGAAATACAAGCATAAACATAATTTTTTGATCATGTTATACCTAGTTTATGCATCATTTAAAACCCTATTAAGGTAATAAATGGGCCTTTTGACGCCATTATCATCCTCTTGAGCCAATATGCTCCCCAAGGTTTTATCTGATGCAACTATGTACAATCTCATACTTCTTTTCCTACAAGGAGGTGGCAGAATTTGAGGGTGACTAAGGTATTCCTGGATCTTGTCGAAGGCTTTCTGTTGAGCTTTCCCCCCATTCGAATCCATCTTTGTTGAATCTAAGTAAAGGAAAGAAGGCTTGCATTTTTCCACTTAGGTTTGATATGAATCTCCTCAAGAAATTTATCTTGCCTAGAAATGATTGCAACTCATTCTTTGTCGATGGCGCTTTCGCTTCCATGATAGCTTTGGTCTTATTCTGGTTGATTTTGATCCCCTTCTTGTGGACCATAAATCCTAAGAAATCCCATGCCTGTACATAAAAAACACACTTAAGAGGATTCATTTTGAGACCATGTCTTCTCATCCTTTCAAAAGATTATCGAAGATGGTCAATATGATATTTCCCTGAAATAGACTTAACAACAATATCATCAATGTAAATTTGCATAAAAGTCTCTATATAATCACGAAATATCGAATTCATAGCTTGCCGGTAAATTTCCCCATCATTCTTCAAGCTAAAAGGTATTACTACCCATTCGTAGGTGCCTAAGGCTCTAGGACATCGAAAGGCTGTCTTAGGGACATCCTCCTCAGTAAGAAATATTTGGTTATACCTGGAGTACCCAACTAACATGCTAAGGTATTCGTGACCTGCGGCTGAATTGACTAGCATTTCTTCCACTAGCATCGAATACTCATCCTATGGGGTTGCAGAGTTTAAATCTCTAAAGTTTATGCACACCCTCAGAGTACTATTCTTTTTTATAGCAGGTACAATATTAGCTAACCATTCGACATACTTGGCCATGTGGATGAATTTACATCGAAAGAGAAAAAAAACTAACTACAATAAATTAATAAACTAATCATCTACGATAAATATATTATTTTAACAATATTGAATCCTGAGATTCATGAATACCAAAATTTCAAACTTAATAAAATTTAAAATAATTATTTAGATCTCTTTTTTTTACTAATATTACATGTGTTTTATATTTGTTTATAAAACAAGTTATTTGAAAATACAAATTAATCTACATATAAATGTTAAATTATATATTAATTACGATATTATGATATTCTAGTGCAGTATGGGAATTTCATGGGACGAGAATATTTTTGCCATCCTCTTCTACAAAGTGTTTTCTTTGTTCCCCATCCCCATCCCCGCGGGAGGAAAATTCCCCATCCTTGGGACCCCAAATAGGTAGGGGTGGCAAAATGGGTCCTGGGCAATGCCCGTTTTGCCTGCACTTTAGTGCGGGGTGGGCTAAGGGTGTAGGCCCTCACCTCTAAATTGTTCGCCCCGCCCCGTCCATTTTTTGTCGCGGGCATGCACATTTACTTAAATTTTTTTATTTTCAGGTTTAAAAAGTTTAACGCCCACGGGCTTTCCCCGTCCCGCCCCCACTTTTTTTGCAGGGGGGGCTTAGGTTTTAGGCCCACATCTTCAATTTTGACTTCCCTGCCCCGCCCCATTTTTTGCGGGCTTTTGTGGGACAGGTCTAAACGTGGTGGGCATGCCCGTTTGCCACCCCTACAAACAGGGAATCCCCGCATGGATCCCTACTAATAGGACAAGTTGACATCCATACGGTGAATATTTTGGTATCCTTAAATTTAGTTGGATACTGATACCTTCAACTAATCAAACGTGATAATTCAATATTGTTCTAGACTGGCTTAGCAGGTGCTCAACGCTAAATTGAGGCCCAATCCAACAAACAATGGACAAGTCCACTATTGGATCCACGGGGACATATCCGTTACAGAATATAGTCGTTAGCATATAACCATTGGGGACTTCCACCTTACGCGCCTAACCCCCATCCCCGCGGTCAACTGCTCAACAGATTCGTTGAGGCAGTTACACTTAGTCAAAGGCACGCGCCCATGGTATGCAGACACGTGCCCAACTAAAGGCCGCGAAGATCTGTCCGGATTCTTTCTGTACAGTGGTGTCGTCTGTGGGAAACACAACTTCCCCGTCTTTCGTGACCAAGATTTATTTCTTTTCATCGCAAGACCAAATTCTTTATCTATCTTGATGGCGGCCCAAGTGGTCGAGACTGTCAAAGATACCACGTCATCCTCCTCAGCGATGGCGACAACACCGGTAACCAATGAGCTTTTCAGCCCAGCGCCAGTAACGGCGAAGGGCATCCTCCTTCGCCGGTTTCGAACAACCTGAAATAGCCATCTGTCATTCACGCAGACCCCGTCTTTGAACCAATCCCCATCCTTGCGGAAGTGGATGTCACCACTCAGGCCCTTATCATTGCCCATAGCAAGGCAAACCTCATCCTCTTTCAACAAAATGAACGCATTCAAATGCTCGAGCAAAGCCACCGCTCCCTTTCACCGTCTAGACGAAGGCATCATAGAGGTTTTCCTCGAAGATCTCGATCTCCTCCACGAGGTCGGAAAGGGAAAGAACACAAACACTCTTCTCCTCCTAGGGGTCAAGATCCGCCTGAAAGCTCGCGTACGGACCGGTCCCGAAAGCGCACCCGATCTCCTCCACGCAAATCTAGACATTCACCGGAAGATCAAGACCACGACAAGAATACTCGTTACAACGATGATCATCGTCGGAGCAGTTCCCCTTATCACGAGTATGGAAGCAGTGATGACGAAGACCACCGCGACTCTCTCATCCACGAGATCATGGAAACCCACATTCCTCGGGGACTGGAAAAACCTTATTCTTTGGCCACCTACAATGGGACAAACGATCCCGATGATCACATTGAGAACCTTGAGGCCATGCTTCATTATCACAACATAGAGGGTGCCATCAAGTGCAGATTGTTCCATATCACCTTGCGCAAGGGCGCCATGTCTTGGTACAAACATCTCCATACAGGATCCATCACCTCATGGAGAGTCCTGAAGAACCAATTCACCGGGAATTTCACCGCCTCCAGACGCCACCCGAAGTCCGAGGCCACCCACGAGGGAATTGTGTAGGGGAAAGAAGAGCCCCTAAGGGATTACATCGACCATTTCAAAAACGAAGCCATGGGGGTGCACACCACCGACCGCATGAAGCGATATATCCCCGAGAAGGGCCTACGCCCCAACAACGAGTTCTAGAAGGCAGTGGGCGTTGAACCTCCCCTAGTCACTTGCAGAGCTACTTCACAAGGCCCAAGTGTACATTCAGTACGAGGAGAAGGAGGTTGCATACAAGACAAGAGATTCGAGGAATCAAGAGACTACGAAGGTTCACAAGCTGAAGGATAGCGACGATGCACCACGATGTGAAAAGCGCAGAGATGATCGTCCTCGTGAGAGCAGAGGAACAACTGAATGTTTTTTAGAATACACCTTTCTCACTGCCCCTCGTGAGAAGATCCTCAGCGAATGTATCAATACTGAATTTAAGCAGGGAGGAGTCCGCTTCCCGAAACCTACCGTTTCGAAAGTTAATACCGACAAAAGCAAGTATTGTCGGTTCCACCGCAACCACGGGAATGTCACCAAAGACAGAATCCATCTCAAGGAGGCCATTGAGATCCTCATCAAAGAAAGGCACCTTAAGAGTTACGTCAAGGATGGAACTCCTCAGCAAGAAGAGGCCTAGAGGGTCGTTGAAATCACCGAAGAGGCCACCATTATGCAGGTAGCTCTTTCTGTTACCAGACCTGCAGACTTCTACATTCCTAGGCATCTTTTGCATGCAGGATACTTCATATCACATAGTCCCTGGGAGTGTTTTCCATCGACCATGCTCATCTCGGGTGGGGGTTACAATGAAATGACGGTTGGATCTGTTAGACACAACCTTGAGCACTTAGTTGATTCTTCACTAGTTTAGTTGTCATCCATAGAGAGGGTCAAGGGAAAATCCCAACCGATTACCTTTTACAAGGAGGAGTTGCTCGGAGGATCCCCCAACTCTCATATTCCTTTGTTGATCCGTGCAAGGATGGAAAAGAAAAATGTACAGAGAATCCTCGTCGATCAGGGGAGCTCGGTTGACATCATTTACACTTCGCTTTTTCGCGCTCTGCAACTTGACCAATGAAACCTATCCCCATACATAGGTTCCAATTTGTAAGGTTTCAACTCTGCTATAGTTAAACCCTGGGGTTAAGTGGAGCTAAACGTCACTTTCGGGGAAGGAGACGCTTCAAAAACCATCAAAACATACTTCTTGGTAATTGACTGCCCGTCACTTTACCAATGTATCCTGGGAAGACCCACACTCGCAGAGCTCATCGTCGTCCCTTCGACGATCCACCTCAAAATGAAGTACTACACTGAGAAGGGCCACATAGCAACCTTACACGGTGATATCGAGGCAGTAAGAAGGTGCTTTGAGGCAACGACCATGGAACAAACCGTGATAGAGAATGCGCCGAAGAGTGGGAAGTATGTGAGAGAGGAAAACCCTCCATTGGATGACGTCCAGCCCGAGAAGAAGCCTACTATCCATATCAACACGATCGACCTCGATCCTCACCTCCCTATTGATGAGGAAGCGGATACCCCCGCAAACAAGTCAACCTTGCTACGCCCCTTAACCGCAGGAGACTTCGAAGTTGTGACTTTCAGAGACAACCCGGAGCGGGGAGTCTGAATCGGAGCAGGGCTCCCCAGCAAAGTCAAAAAGTAGTTGATGCAGTGCCTGCGCAACAACGCCGACCTTTTCGCTTGGAGGACTGTCGACATGCCTGGTATTTCTCCGGAGATCGCTTGCCATGAGCTCGTAATCAACCCAACTACCCGTGCAGTGGCTCAACGCAGGCACAAACAATCTGAGGAGAAGACTTTAGCCGTTGAGAAGCTAGTTAAGGACCTCATAGAGGATAAATTTGTAACCGAGGACAGGTACACAACCTGGCTCTCAAACATTGTACTTGTTAAGAAATCAAATGGAAAGTGGAGCCTCTGTGTTGATTATACTGATCTTAACTAGGCATGCCTGAAAGATTCTTATCATCTTCCTAACATAGACAAACTGATAGATAACTCTGCAGGTTCCAAATTTCTATCCTTTATGGACGCATACTCTGGGTACAACCAGATACCCATGGCCGACAAAGACAATAGGCATACCGCGTCCATGCCCCGACATGAAACTATAACTACAATGTAATGCCATTCGAGTTAAAAAAACACAAGAGCCACTTATCAGCGCATGATGAATAACGTCTTTCAGTCGCAAATTAGGGACATGTTAGAAGTTTATATGGATGACATGGTCGTCAAATCCACCCAGGAAGCCGATCATACCTCTCATTTGCATAGCGTATCCGACCAGGCTAGGAAGTGTAAAATGCGTTTCAACCCTGACAAGTGCACCTTCGGTGTGCATGCGGGCAAGTTCCTTGGGTTTTACCTTACAGAAAGGGGAGTCGAGGCCAACCCCGACAAATGCCGCACATTCACTGAATTCCTACACCTAGTTCGAAAAAATCGATACAATCCCTGAATGGCATGCTTGCATCCTTATCTCGTTTCGTGGCGAAATCCGCCCATCACGCCTCCCCTTTTTTCAAGCTGCTCCGTAAAGAAGTTGTGTTTAGGTGGACAGACGAATGCGAGAAGGCTCTACAACATCTCAAGCAAGCCCTATCTGAACCTTTCGTCCTCTCAAGGCCAATGACCGGGAAGTCCTCTATTTGTATTTAGCCGTTACCGCTGAGGCCATCAGTGCAACTCTAATAAGAAAAGATGCTAATGGGAAAAAACTCGTGTACTTCACAAGAAAAGCCTTACAAGGCCCAGAATTAAGGAATCAACAAATCAATAAGGTTGCTCTCTCCCTCGTAAATGTTGCTTGACGACTGTGGCACTATTTCCTAGCGCACACCATGGTCGTGAGAACCGACCAACCTATTAAGCAACTCTTGGCCCGAACGGATATGGCCGGCAGGATGCTGAAATGGTCATTAGAACTATCTGAGTTCGACATACAGTACGAGGGTAGAAAGGCTTTGAAAGCCCAGGCACTAGCCGATTTTTTCGCCAAAATGACTCTTGTGGAAACCCCCGCGGAAGATAGCCGCAAACGGGTCATCTACGTCGACAGAGCTTCAGGACCATCTGGAAGTGGAGCGGGGATTATCCTCGAAAGCGAAGAGGGCCTCATGGTCGAAGTATCTTTAGTTATATCCTTCCCAACATCAAATAACCAGACCGAGTACGAAGCCTTCTTAGTGGGTATACACCTCGCAAAAGACTTGGGAGCAGAAGAGGTTACGATTTTCACCGACTCACAGTTGGTCGCTTCCTAGGTAAAAGGAGAGTATCAAGCAAATAATGATAATATGATTGAGTACATAGCTTTGGTCCAATAAATGCTCGCGCAGTTCAAAGTTCGGTATGTCCAGCACATCCCACGCGAATGCAACTCACGAGTGGACGTACTCTCCAAATTGGCGAGAACATGTAAGAAAGGTGGTAACAAGTCTGTAATTCAGGAAGTCCTCCCCAGTTCGAGCATTGAGAAACCAGGGGTCGTACTCGAGGTCAACGTGGTAGGAGACGCCAGCTGCTGGATGACCCACGTTTTCAGACTCCTGACCACTAGGGAACTACCCAACGATAAGAAGGAAGCCAACGCCACGAAGCGCGATTCTTCATCATACGTCCTGGTGGACGGCAAGATGTATCGCCGAGGATTTTCCATCCCACTCCTGAGTTGTGTCGAGGAGGAAAAAGTATCCGACATATTGCACGAGATACACAAAGGAATCAACACCCAACACTTGGGCGGAAGATCTCTAGCCCACAAGGCCTTACGAGCAGGTTACTACTGGCCAACCATGCAGAACGACGCTAGAGAACACGTCAGAAGGTGCGAAAGATGCCAGCGTCATGTGGATATGGACATCACACCCCAGACACCCTGAAAACTATGTCGTCGCCGTGGCCGTTCTCACAGTGGGGCATGGATATCCTCGACCCCTTTACAAGGCTCCTTCCAAAACAAATACTTGATCGTAGCGGTCAATTACTTAACCAAATGGATAGAGGCCGAGGCCCTAGCTAGAGTCATCGCGTTCAACATCCTTCGATTTTACAAGAGAAACATCCTAGCAAGGTTCAGCGTGTCACAATCCCTTATAACGGACAACGGAAGCCAATTCACAGATAAAAACTTTCAGGACTTTGTTGCCAAGACTGGCACCAAGCAACACTTCGCGTCTGTCGAGCACCTTCAGACGAACGGACAAGCGGAAGCCGAGGACAAAGTCATCTTGTAGGGTCTCAGGAGAAGACTAGGAGAAGCAAATAACAGGTGGGTCGAGGAACTCCACAACGTCTTATGGACGTATCGAACCACCCCGCATTCCACTACCGGGGAGACTCCATTCCGAATGACTTACGGAACTGAGGTTGTCATTCCCATAGAAATTAGAGAGCCCTTTAGACGAACAAAAGCACCCCTGGAAGAAGAACTCAACGACGAGGTCTTGAGAGAGGAGCTCGATCTAGTAGAGGAAGTCCACTCAAGGGCAACTCTGCGCGAAGAATCCCTAAAGCAAAAAATCTCGCTGCGGTACGACCAGAAAGTCGTTAAAAGAGAATTCCAGGTAGGCAGCCTCGTCTTACGCAGAAATCAAAGGGATTCACGTGAAGGCAAACTCGTGGCCAATTGGGAAGGCCCGTATCTCGTAAAGTCGAAAATCGACACAAGAACATATTACTTAGAAGAATTAAGTGGAGAACCTTTCGCTCGACCATGGAACGCTGAAAAGCTCAAACAATATTACAGCTAAACCCACTAAAACACAAGATAGTTGTCGGCCAATAACCCATGACAGGGGAACTTTCCCGGCCACAAGGACGTAGCGTGGTATAAATACGCCTTCACTAATAACGAGCACGACCATCTGTCCGTTTTTAGGGAAAGTGGAGTTTCCCAACGGGGGTACCTCAAATGAGCTCCGCCGTTGACATACTAGCGTGGCAGACGCCCAGCTCGCGATGGGAAGGGACTAAGCCTTTGGGAAATTTGATCACACAAGCATAAATTGATCGCATCTTTTGTGGTTTTTCTTGATTTTTTATTTTTTCATTACATATGCTTTTAAACTGAAATTTATCACACAATATGGATTGTAATGATGTATGCAACGTTTCTGGGCTATTTAATTTGTTTTTTTTTGCGCAGGAATAGGAATTCACCATGTTTAGGGTTTACCAATTCAAATTCGGGAATCAAGGATTGAAGCGATTTCATACGAAATTGAGGAATTTTTTGGACTTAGGGACCTCATAGGAACTGATTTGATTCATTAAAATAATTGTGTCCTTGTTATTTGCAATGTTTGAATATGCAGGTGTTATAACGACGACAAAAATCCGTCACTAAAACCATTAGTGACGGAAAACCGTAGGTACAAGTCAAAGTGGACGGACGGTTGAAGAAGATGGAATTGGCGCGTTGATTTTTTTTTAATTTCGTTATTGTTTATGTTGATTTTATTTCATAAGGATATCACAACGCGCATGCAACTTAGTTGGTTGGTGGTCTCTTCTTTAGAGGTACAGGGCCTCGGTTTGATTCCCAAGTCCCCATGTTATTTTTTGAGCATTTTTCTTCTTTATTTTCTTATTATTATTATATTATTATATTATTATAAAATTAACTAACTAATTAGATTTTGATTAATTCTTAAACTTTAAAATAATTTTCTCATAAATATTTTTCTTAAATTAATTTTTGTAAATAAATTTTAATATTATTATCACATAATTAGTTAAGACTAAAAAAAAATCCTAATCTTTTCATAAAAATAATTTTCTTATTTATTTTCAATTAATTTATTTTAATTGTATAGATTTATTTATTTAATTTCTTTTCCGTTTGATTTTGTAATTGCTCTCGGTTGTAATAGTTAACTAGGTTTATTTTCTGCACTTTATTTTCCGCAATCCCCCTAAAAGACAAATGTACCTCTCCCCTAATGTAATAACGTAGGATTTTTATTTCCACATTTTATTTAAATATTTAATTGCGTGGTTAGTAAACCTAGGGAGTGAAAAAAGAAATATTTGATTAATATGGACTTAGAAAAATTAAAAAGATTAAATATTTGAAAATGAACATTCACACACGTAAGTCGATCTCTGATCGCTGTCCGCAACATAACTAAAAGTCAGTTCTCCCACCGTGTCACATCCATACACTGGCGAGCTTAATATATTTCGTTGAGCACCAAAACGATTTCCACAAACAAATTAATGCATTCACAAGCAAAACGTGATCTGACACAACAGTGAAATATTATAAAATAAGGCCAGAAGGTCAACATTATCCTTACATTGTCAAAAAGGGGGACAAAGCCCCAAACATAACTTAAAAAAGAAAACATACGACACGCAGGCCTAAAACATCAATGGCACGCATGCTAGATTTTCATTCCTCGTCGCCAGGAGACATCACCTGCCCATCCTCAACACGATGGAGAGGCCTGGTCCCTTCGATCACCAAGTCCACCCTGAGGTTGGTAACCTTGAGCTGCTCCATCGTGTTGTAGAAGCCAAAAGCAGCCATCTTCATGTTGTCCTCAGCCAATAGCCGAATGTGGGCTATCAAATCTTCTCAGGTCTTCATGGTTGTTTCCTCCCCGGTCTCATCATCCCCAACAACAACTTTGCCCTCCGCGGCGTCCTTCTTCAGCCTTCCGTTCTCAGCCTCGAGCTCCGCAATCGAGTTCCTCAGATCGATAACCTCTTTCATAAGCTCAAGCTTGCTTTCGTAGTGGCCCTAGGCCTGGAGCAGGTCGTTCTCTAACTTATGATTTTCGGCTTCCACCTTTTCAATTTTTTCCTGGGGTGCATCAAGATCTTTGCGCGGAACAAGGTCGACATAATTAAAGGCCAGAGCAGCCTTCAAAATGCGGAACATCCCCACAACATCCTGACATAGGTCAGCCCTTAGGTCATCGGGATTCGCAGAGAGAACGAAGACAACATCGAGATCCGGTACCCGGACAGAAGACCCTCTATTAAAAAGAGCCATTTGAGTGACGCAGGGCGACAAGTCAAACAATATAGAGGGCGTAGCTTTTGATTTGGGAGGAGGAGAAGGATCCTCAGTTCTTTTCCTCTTCCCCAGTCGTCGGCGTCCCGTCCGAACGTAAAAGAGACTTCCCGTCACCATCGACCAACTTCAAAGGGCGAAAGATGGCAACATAGTTAAATAAAATGTTATACGCCGCGGTATCGTCGACGCTCAAATCCTCGGGCTTGGTTATATAATGGTCGCTGGAATGCTGGAAATGGACGTTCACCCACTCCAAAGGAAAATGAGACACAATCTTCTCTTCGTTGCCGATCATACAACGAGTTCTTAGTATTTTGTGAACATGGTTGGATTAGGTAGAAGCGGTACTTGAAATCCCTTATTGAATCCTGATAGGCCTTGAATAGTCAGCTGGCCTGCTTCAGCGACACCCAGCTGTGTCGGCCATCCTGGGACTTCCTCTGCAGATGGAAGACCCTAAAAAACAAGCTCACGATTGCCCATATCTTCAAAAAGTGGCACACCAGCTCGAACGCCCTGATGAAGGCAAGAGCGTTGGGATGTAGTTGAGCAAGCGCCAGTTCGAGATGCGTGAAGACCTCCTGCTGGAAGTCCGTAAAGGGCAGGAGGTACCCAGCTTCGCGGAATGCGAACTCATACATCGGGAACCGAAGAGAAGGGAACTGAGAGCATATCCTCTACATCGACTTCGGCGGCAGAGCCCGCCAATTAATACTATCTCCTTTCTTTTTCTTTTCAATCCTCGACCATACGTCCGAGGAGTCTATAGAAAATTGAGAGGCTGTCTCCAATGGTTCGTCCATGATCCACAGACGATCTTGGGCGGGGACATCCGCGTTATCTGTAACAGGAGGTTCCTCGGTCTCACGAGCGTTCTTCTGACTATATTCACCTGAAAAGCAGAGGAGACAAAGTGAATTCGACGAACTCAAATCCATCCTTCCACCGCAGATCAAGTGAAAGGGCTTCGTAAAACCTGAGGATATGCCCCATGCTAGCCCTTTGGTAAAAAAAAGTGCGAGGGCTAAATCGCCGGGCCGAGTTTATCCTCCTCTATCTTAAACCTAATGCTACCGAGGATACGCCCTATGCCGCCTATGCTCGGTCCACCAACATTAAAACTACCAGCATTCACATTCATTCTAAATCTAACCATATCGGATTGGCGGAACCTGGGAATATATGAATATCCATGCACCTATGAAGAACATTCATACATTTAGGATGAATGTTCATCAGGATTTTCCAGAAAATCATCAGAGTGCTCATAAATCCTCGAATGCACCATGAACTTCATAAATCCCATGAACATCCATCACATCAAACCCAGAAAAACATGAATAAAAAGGACAAATGTTTACCTGGATCCATGGTTCTTCTTGGAGAGACGGCGGCGACGGAAGTATTTCTGACAAAGACAAGTTGCAGACAAATTTCACGGTGAGAGCAAGCGATCACATAAATGGGCAAATGAATGTCTTTCCCCCTTTTTATAGTGTCTTGGAATTCACATAGAAAAGCGTAAAAGTCATGACAATTATTACCTAGGGATAGCCCCATGTGTCATAAATGCATAATGACACTTTAATACGCGTATCCTAAGAATTTCAAACGTTTTATCTTCTCAAAAAGAGAATCTTTTTATTTCTCTAAATTCTGTACATTGCGGGAAAATGCCCGACAAAAAAAGCAAAGAAATTTGGGTCTACATGACGAACATGTCGACCACTGACTCAACACCTTAAGTCACTATCCCCCACGGGCACAGCGACTTGGGGGCTCCTGTTCTGGACTGGCTTAGCAGGTGCCCAACGCTAAATTGAGGCCCAATCCAACAAACAGTGGACAACCCCATTATTGGATCCACGAGGACATCCGTTAGCATATAGCCGTTGGGGACTTCCACCTTACGCGCCTAAACCCCATCCCCGCGGTCAACTGCCCAACAGATTTGTTGAGGCAGTTACCTGTTTCCATTTTCAATTGTGCGCTTAAATTGAGAAAATAGATCAGAAAAAAGGCGTTGAATATCCACCTTAATATCATTTGAAATCCCCTAATTATTTCGTTATGATATTTTAGTATATCCAGAATAAGGGAATTATAACGTTCATACAAGATTTTTATTAGAATTTGGTTGATATAGAGATAAATAAAAACAAAAATAGATAAGGTTTGGATCCGTTGCTTGTTGCTGCATTCGAGAATCTCCATGATTATCCCAAAGATAAAAAGGAAGAGGTATTGAACTCCAAGCCAAAGTATCAATAGGTCTATCACCCAGACCACGTTCATGATTTTAAGAAATATCTTGTAATTTTTGTCTCGGCCCATTTAACTAAACATTCTCCCGTGTTTTTTTATATTTTAATATGGAAATATCCATTTTAGTCTACCCGAAGCGCGAAAGCGCCCATGGTATGCGGACAAGTGCTCCTATAAAACTCTCCATCTTTGGCGAGTCAGGTATTCACTTCTTTCTACCCTTTTCTACTTACGCTTTTGTTGACCCCTTATTGACTTGAGCGTCGGAGTACCTTGCAGGTACCCCACCATCATCTCCTACAAACTGAACATAGTCCGAGTTAAAGGCCGCGAAGATCTATCCGGATTCTTTCTGTACAAGTACCAAATCACATTTTACTTTATTCAATTTAAAAATAAATTAAAATTTTAAATTAATTTGAATTAAAGATACCATTATACAACATAAATCTTGGTACTTGAAATGATATTATATACTGCTTACTATTAAATTAATATTATTATAATTAGCCATAAATAGATATAAATCATATATGATATCATCGTGAATTCTAGAAATGGATACGGATATAACACTAATACAAAAATAGAAGTCGTTATAGAAGAATTCATAATCTTCCTAACGATACCGTAATCATCACGATCCTTAATTAATTTCCTTCAAATCCACGTTATCATCACCATCAAAACTAATCCATAATTTGAAAACTCGATCAATTCATAAATGTATACCTAATTCATCAATTTTTAAATTAATTACATATATATTGAATTGAATACTATACCTTGTAAACAAAAATATTTCATTTCACATCAAATTAATCCCAAATCAAAAAAATGCAAACTCCAAAATCAAAATCCAACGACGAATCAAATTCTGAAGCAGAACGAAGAATCGAGAGATTATCCCTACACCTAAACCCAATTCGTCGTTTCGCAAATTTTGCAGAAGAAAGATGGAATTGTGTAGAGATGGAAAATTGCAGTCGTGGGAAGAAGTTGAGCGTGGACGCGAATTCGCTAACGGGTTACATGAGAGGGAAGCATAGAGATGTACAAGAGAAGGTTTTTGATTACTTTAATGGTAATCCTCATCTTCAAACCCCGATTGAGATTTTGAAAGATGATCACAGAACGTTATGTATGAATCAGCTTTTGGGGCTTGTTAGGGAAGCTGGAATTAGACCTTTGAATTATGTGGTTAATGATCCTGCTAAGTATTTTGCTATTCTGGAAGCTGTGGGGAGTGTTGATATGTCGCTTGGAATCAAAATGGGTGTTCAATATAGGTTTGTTTCATTTGGGTTGTGTAAAAATTGTTTCTTTTTGTGTTTTTGTTTTATTTTGTTTTAATGAATGTTTTGTTTAATCTATGTAGTCTTTGGGGTGGTTCTGTTATCAATTTGGGAACTCAGAAACACAAGGATAAGTACTATGATGGTATTGATAACTTGGAATATGCTGGTTGTTTTGCTATGACTGAACTTCACCATGGTACTTTCCTTTCTTGTTCTTTTTTTCCTTGTCTAATTATTGTTTGGAAGTGTTGTCGATGACGGCGGTCCATGGTGGAGAGCCAAATTTGCGGCATCGTTATAGTTGACTATGGTGGAAAACCAGCAATATTGGCTGATATTTACCATTGCGGCGAGTCTAAAGACCACCATTATATCTGCCATAGTGGCCATGACGTCACTATTTGATAGCACTGGTTTGAATTGATTTATTTGAGTTTATTTGCGGGCACATGCACTTGTGAGAATGTTATCTTATCTCATTTCAGCTTATTTTAATAAACTCTCCTAGATAAAACAGTTTATAGGTTTAGCCCATATGAAGAAAAAAAATTGACTTTCTCTTATCTTAGTTTGTTGTGTAAATAACTTATACATAAGCACTAGTGTGATGGTATAAGCATTTGATTAAGGTGTTTATTAACTGTTATGAACTTTGTCTTGTTCTGTTGAACAACTTCAATAGGGTTGGATCTTAAAGGGTTATTAGGGGTTCTTATTTGGTTTATTGTTGGAGTGTTTACCTGATGTTAGAGTGTAGAATGAGTTCTTATAGGAGAAATAGTTTCTTGGCAATTCTTAGGATTGAAAAACAACTATGTAACCCTAGGGGTTGGCCTGTTTGTGAAGGCTTGAGCACTAAGAGTGTGCTCCTCTCAAGATCTCAGGTTTGAATTCAGCTAGAGGCTAACAATTTCTGTGTTAGGCCAAGTCCATACAACGGTTTGTTCTGACTTTAAATGGGGCCCCTCAAGTGGACGGTGGTATTGGTCCACTTGGATTAATCGGTCGCAAGATCGGATACCGAACTTAAACAAAACACCTATGTGAAGTGAAAAGTGGGCAGATTCATTAAAAACATAAATGTCCGGGGTAGCATGTGGCATCCATCGAGTTCCGAAGAGATGCAAAATCATTGTGGAGTTTGGTAGAGTTTTTAATAGTGATGTTGGCATGTTGCATTGTATAGTCCATCTAATTGAGAGGTAAGAACTTAAAGTGGCTTCTGAGCTGCTCTTAGTGTCTCTTTTGAAAACTTTGGTGCTCTGCTATTGATGAATTTTTTATTTGTTTTCATTTCAATTGGGTTTCTAACCATATATATTACGGCTAATCACTTACCCAAAGGGTACACATTTCTAAACTACTGATTACTCTTTTTCTGTGCATAAAAAGGTTCAAATGTCCAGGGCCTTCAAACTCTTGCTACCTTTGATCCGATCACTGATGAATTCGTTATTGATACTCCAAATGATGGTGCCATCAAATGGTGGATTGGCAATGCCGCCGTGCATGGCAAGTTTGCCACTGTTTTTGCTAGGCTGATGTTACCTAATTATGATGTAAAAGGAATTTCTGATATGGGTGTTCATGCTTTCATTGTTCCAATAAGGGATATGAATACTCATCAAACACTTCCTGGTATTGAGATACATGATTGTGGTCATAAAGTTGGTCTTAATGGTGTTGATAATGGAGCTCTACGATTCCGCTCAGTGAGAATTCCTCGAGACAACCTTCTAAACCGTTTTGGAGATGTCTCCCGTGACGGGCAGTACACAAGTACCCTTCCTTCGATCAATAAGCGGTTTGGTGCAACTCTTGGGGAACTTGTTGGTGGTCGGGTAGGCCTTGCATATTCTTCCGTAAGTGTCCTCAAAGTTGCTGCCACAATTGCCATCAGATATTCTCTACTTCGTCAGCAATTTGGACCTCGAAACCAACCCGAAGTAGCTATTCTTGACTACCAGTCTCATCAGCATAAGCTTATGCCAATGCTGGCTTCAACTTATGCATTTCATTTTGCCACTACAAACCTAGTGGAGAAATACGCTGAAATGAAGAAGTCTAACGATGAAGAATTAGTTGCAGATGTTCATGCTCTCTCGGCAGGTCTGAAGGCTTATGTAACATCGTATACTGCAAAGTCACTCAGCACCTGTAGGGAAGCCTGTGGAGGCCATGGTTATGCGGCTGTCAATCGATTTGGTTCCTTGAGAAATGATCATGACATTTTTCAGACATTTGAAGGAGACAACACCGTTCTTCTTCAACAGGTTATTGCCTAAATTCAAATTATATCAATTCTCAAATATATTTTTATAACCAGAATCCATTGTGTGTGTTTGGTTCTTGTATTCTTTTTATTTCGACTAAGGTAAGTAATAGGTTTGGACTTTTCCTTTACGAATGAAGGTTGCAGGCGATCTTTTGAAACAATACCAGAAAAAGTTTATAGGAGGGACTTTAGCAGTGACATGGAATTACTTGAGAGATTCCATGAGTTCTTATCTATCACAGCCAAATCCAGTTACTGCTAGGTGGGAAGGTGAAGACCATCTACGAAATCCAAAATTTCAATTAGATGCTTTCAGAGTGAGTTTTATCTAGATTCCTTAACTTCAGGTTAAAAATATTATTCACTGACACATAGATAAATCAACTGCTTATTTTTTATTTTCAATATTGTAGTACCGAACATCTAGATTACTTCATAGTGTTGCTTTACGTCTTCAAAAGCATTCAAAATCTCTTGGAGACTTTGGTGCGTGGAATAGATGTTTAAATCATCTATTAACACTTGCAGAATCACATATTGAGTCAGAAATTCTTGCTAAATTCATTGAAGCTGTGCAGAGGTGATTCCTAGTTCCTTTGTCTAACATGCATCTACTTTTTATTTTTGCAATTCTAATATGGCCTATATCTGCTGCACCAGCTGTCCTGACCCAAGTGCTCAAGCTGCTCTGAAGCTTACATGTGACCTTTATGCCCTGGATCGAATATGGAATGACATTGGAACCTATCGCAATGTTGACTATGTTGCTCCCAACAAAGCCAAGGTACATACAAAAATTCTTAGAAATAAAACATATGTATCAAGATATAGACCTGATATACGATAATTATTCAATAAACTTGAAAAGAAAATGTTTGCTTATAATAATGATTAGAGTAGTAGTATTTTTGAAAATTAATCAATGCACTACAGCACTAGTGAATACAAAAATTAATGAACCGTTTCTTAGTTTTCCTTACAGATCATAAAAACTCTTAATTATCAAAGAGCTAGTAATAAGTTCTATGAGGGACCAGTCTATTAAAGCAGGAATAACTATAGTAAAAACCTAGGTAGGTAATGGGCCAGTGAGAGACTATTATGATGGCTTTTATAAAGAGATACACAATGTATGAACTACACTTTAATGCAAAGGACTTCCATTATTTTGCCATGCAGCTACCAACAAAAGCAGGGATATAAGAAATAAAGAAAACACTTTTTTCAAACTTTCTTTTTAACATTATAATGTTGAGTAGTGATATTTGGTTTTCCATTTCTCAGGCAATCCACAAACTGTCAGAATATCTAAGTTTCCAAGTGAGGAATATTGCAAAGGAACTTGTTGATGCATTTGATCTTCCTGACCAAGTATTACGGGCACCTATTGCCAAGCAATCAGGAGCTTACTCTCAGTACACACAAGATGTTGGATTTGAATAAAATAAGGGCCGCGAAAAAGATGAATATACTCGTAGAATGAATATGAAAAATCATTTTAGCTCATTGTTGAAATTGGAGTGTAATAGTGGCTGCATTGACCAAAGAAAACCCACACACAGCTCATAATCAGTTACTAGTACTTTATAATAAAAGATTTGAAATATGATTTGTTTTCAGTAAGAGATTATAGGTGGAATAAGTAAAACACTAAAATGTTTCAAGATATGCACCATTTTTTTTCCATTTTACATCACCTTCCGATAATGGAAGTTGTGAACGCCCAGATATTTCCTGATAGTATCAATAAGTAACATATACTTCACCAATCTTGAATCTTTATCATACAAATTTCCTATTCAAACAAGCACCTAGTGTGTTCACAGTTTTTTTCTTTAAGGTGTTTTCATATACATTTTAAATTCAGAACTAGAATCATACAACGGCATAAAACCTGTGGTTGAGAATTAATATTTTTCACCCCTGATAGTCCTGCAATTATAATAAGCAGTTCGAGCCACTTCACTTTTCTGCCTGATATCCTCATACATCTTCAATGATGCTTCGGAATATTTGGTCAGCCGATCAAGAACCTTGGTCAAACTTGCATGTATGCAACACAAATCCGCAGATTCACCTCCATTGTCTTCATTTGTTTTGATCTCACTTTCTGGGGTGCTTGCATTAGCTGAATTCAGCTTCTTAAGAAGTTCATCATCGTGTTGCTGCTCCATCAGATTGTGAAGATCTGATAAAAAGTTTCTTATTGCATCACTAAGTTCCTCAGAGGGTAAAGCATTGATCCCAGCACACCAATCCCGACAGAGAACAAATATAGGCGGAGCCAAAGCTCTGCGAGGGGAGAATGGTCTTCTGTTCCTGGAACGCTCCCTCGGTTGAAGTATACAATGCTGCAACCATCCATTGAGTGCTTCCACATATGAGGTGTGGCTGTTAATCCAGTTTGCAAAACTCAGACCAAATAACTCGATTTCTTCTAGCAGACGAGTCATTATTTCTCTGCGTGCATCTCCTTGCAAGGCTCCTGTTGTGTTCCTTGAATGATATGCCAAGGAGATGGTGATGTATTGTGCATGATGACATTCAAGCATAGCCTTCCACATTTTCACCAATCTGCATCATCGATAAATCAATAGTTGCTATAACTCAAAGGCTCAATTGACATATAGATAGTAAAGCTTCGAGGTGACATATAAATATAAAATCTACAAAACTCTCTGCATACCCTTCTGTTAATTCCAGAAGTTGTGGATACAACTCCTCATCCCTCATTTTTTCGATTCTTTTAGATATTGAATCAACCGAATAAATAGCCACTCTTATCCGTGAATGCAAATCCTTCACAACTGCCCTGGTCTTGTCGATCACATGAGTGCCTTGGTCTTTTGCAAATTGATGCCTGAGCTGGTGACATTTCCGATCATAGACCTTCCTAATGGATTCACTAGCCTACAGATGACAAAATAGGGAGTGACAGAGATTTGAAAACATGATAAATGGAGCTGGAGAATCAATACATTTATAAGCAAATCTACACAATGATAATCAACAGGCTTATAGTAATACCTTTACTTCATCATAGAGTTTTCGCTCCCATGCATACAGTCTATCAAGGGTGGATGAATGGCTTCCAGCAATCATGCAGAATTCTTCAACAAAATCACTTCCACAATCATCAATATCTTCCCTTGATTTTGAAGCCAAAGGGTTCCTGGATGAGGATGATTGAAAAGATGTTGTTCTTTTCCAACTTATGATTTTTTGTACAGGTTCTATATATCAAAGGGTGACAAAATTAGTCCATATTCATACTTAGGATCAAAGCAATAGCAGGAAAATGAAACAGTTAAAGCTTAGATTAAAACCTTAGCAAGAAATGGCAAAACAAATATTGTCTGTATTCAGAATTAGGTCACAACTTACCTTGAAAAACAGGTGAAGTCTTTCTGCGGCAACAAACGGGCTGGATGGACGTGATCAAAGCAATTGTAGATGACTTCCCTATCAGAAGACTGAAGTAGATTAGTAACAGATTGCATTTTATATAAAAATACATAATATTGAGTATCTGAATTTTACAACAAGCAATTACCTTTTGCCTCAGAAAACCCAACTTTGATTTTGTTTGCCTCTAACAGCCTTGAAACATCTCTACCAGATTCCGAAGCTCGAATGAACCTATGCTCTATATCCTTTATGCTAGAGAGAAAATCTTTGGCTCTATGAGTGATGAACTCAGAAGGATCCTCTCTTTCTGTGCACACATTGTTCTCATCCATCTGCTTCTTCTCCTTCTTTGAACATGACCTTCCAACACCACCCTTGTCAACCACATCAATATTTATGTCACCATCAGCACTACCTGGTGCCGATACCGCCTCTAACTGTCTCACATTTCCATCAACCAATTGTTCACAACCTTCAACTCCCCCTGAAACAACCAAATGATCATCTGAACCAGGCTGAAACCACTGATCCCTGCAATCTCTAAACTCACTACCAGTCACAACAAACCTAAAGCTCTCACTATCCTCACCAGGATCAAAGAAATCCCAAGATGCACCCAACTCAGGCGGAGGAGGTGGTGGAGGCATATGAGAAACCACATTGGATTCATCATCCAAGTACTTGTTACCAAAAGCATCAATTGTAACAGTAACAGAACCACTACCACTTGATCTCATGTAACTAAGAGAAGGAGCAGGTGTTGAAAAAGGACTTTCATTATGCAAAGGTGAATCCGAAGCCTCAACCTCAGCAACATTCAACGGCGATGAAGGAGAAGGGTAACTAGTTTGAGAAGGGGTTTTATCAGAAATCGACAAAGAAGACTCTACAAGTACCTCAGCTTCAGCATATCTTCTCAAAGCAATACCAACATTTCTAAGAGATTGAATATAAGAAACATGTGAAGCAGCTAAATCATATCTAGAATCAATAGCCACCTTGATGAACCGTTTTCTTTCTTTACACATACATAAAGCTTCATTCTTTTCAGCTCTTGAGTTAGTAGCACCCATATTCTAAATAACACTACTTCACCAATCATTCATAGAAAAGACTCAATTTTTAATAACCCCTTAAGATAAAAATGTGAACTTTATGATTCAGAGAGAGGAAAACAAAATAAAAACGGAGACCCAAGTTGCATGGTGAAGCAGTGAGTTTGAAAGTGAAAGAGGGTATGCAGATAAAGGTTGGTAGGAAAGGGACATGACCCTTGTTAGAGACAGGTCAGAAGTACAAAGGGAAGCAATGAAGGGTAGGTAAGAGTAATAAAATCGAAGGGATCAAGAGAAACCTGAAACTGTGCAGTGTAGTTAATGTTTCTGGGTTGGTTAGAGTTTTGGTGTGTGTGGGTCGGTGAGTGAGCAATGAGCATTGAGAAAGGAGGGATGGAGAAAAGTGTAGTGAAGGAAAGAAACAAAGAAATGTGAACGGCTAGGAGTAATAAAGAAAAGTGTAACAGTTATTGCTTACTGATGAACCTCGTTTTGTGTGTGTGACTTCTTAGTTTTTGTCATTTTTCATTCATTTCATTCCACTGACCATAAAGCGTTACACTTTATTACGAGTACTGTTTAGGAAGAATCAAAGTTATTTGAACTTGACACCAGTTACCTCACACCTAAAGTAAATCACTTTGCATTAAAATTTTGTAGATTACTCTCTTTTTTGTAATTTGTGTTTTTAAGTTTTTTCTACACTTTTAAAAATAATGAATAATTATTGTTTCTGTACAGAAAACAATAGTTTCTGAAGATCCGATGAGCTTCCACGTGATAGATTAAGTTTCTGATATGAAGGAAAGAGGTGAATGTATAACATTAATATTTAAATGTTTAAGTCAATCAATAAGTGAGAAAATAGTTTTTTGAGATTGTGGTTGATAGAATATTTGAAATGATGTGTGTTGGTATTTATATAGTGTGAATGATTAGAGTCATCCCGGTGTGATTTTCTATTTAACGCGAGAGAAGTCTGATTATTTTTTACGATGGTGAGCGCTCTGAGTCACTAATGTCCTGGTGTGCACGTTCCTGGATCGATTCTCATCGTGATTGAGCTTTATTGCTCTTGGGCCCGTGGTCGACCTAGAATAATTATCCCCCAAAATATGTCATTGTGTAGGAATAGACTTTTTCAGATCATGGTCTTGCAGAAGTGGAAAAACTTAAAGAGTGGGATCATGTAACATTGGGAATATGCACACTAAATGCAACTATTGTCACATGTCGCCCTAGACTTCTGTAGTGGGGGAGACAAACATTGTGTTTTAGGATGCTCAGTGGCATTTGGACGCTTATGTAATTTCAAGGTGAATCTTGTTTGTTGATTTTTCGCCTGTCTCTTTTCCTTTGTTCTAAATTGTTGAATCGCCTCCTTCGTTGTGTTATATAAATGATGTTTATCTTCTAAGATTATGTTTCCCCTTTTGTATAAATTGACTTTTCCTTTGTCAACTCAAATCATCATTCTCTGAATTTCGATGACAATTTGTTCTGCATGTTTACCTTTCCTTTTCAAATTTCGCAACTCATTTGATTCCTCGCGCTTCAAGTGATTTTCATTGTAACTTCAGTTCCACGTCTTCAATCTTCTTTAGGTACCATTTCTCGAAGCTTTTACTGGAGTTTCGCTTTGGTCCTCTCATTGAAAAATGTTACGTAATGGTCTCTTAACTTCTCTTTTGTTAAATTATTTGGTTTCTTTCCGTTAGTTTGGATGAAAAAACATTAATTATGGATGAGGTGGCATACCAGATATACAAACAATACAACGACAATTCTTCATCTTCTTCCCTATTCTCTTTCTTCATCTTTATCCTCACATTCATTAAATTCATATCAAAACCCATAAAATTTTAAAATAAATCCAATTTTTTTATCATACACCATCTATCAATTAAACAAAAAAAACTTCAACGCAAACATAAATATAATTAAATTGTTAATCCATATTATTATATCACTGAAGAACATAATAAAGTTTTACCCTTTTTTTGATAGAAGATTTTTCTTAAAGTTTTAACTTTTAAGATTAGGTAGAAGAATTTTCTTATAGCATAAAACTTTCTTACCCATCATAACACAAATGTCGGCTTATTAGTAACTTTAAGTTTCCAATGTGTTAACCACAACACAGTGAGAAAAAGACAAGTAGAGAGAGAATAAAAGAATATGATTTGTGTGTGGTGTTGAAGTGGAAGAAGATGGTGTGTGTTGATAAGATCTGGTGGTTGCTGGAGTGAGAAATACGTGCAAATGTCATTTCGATTGTGCAAACGGAGGTTATGGTTTTAGAATCGGTGAGCAATGAAGCTTTGGATCATAGGTGATATGAGATTTTGATTTGTCTAGGCGTGATTCTCACGGTGGAGATGGTCGGAGGTAAAGCCGCGGTGGTTTACATTTGAGCACGTCGGAGATGTTAATCAATTGTGTTTAGTAGTTATAGTAGGTGAATGGAAGAAGAAAGATAGAAATAAAGTTATTTGAGGTGAGGGGATGTGGTGTTGAGCACTTGGTAGGAAGTAGATACAAGAAGTCGTTAGTCTTGATGAGGGAGGGTATAATAACATGTGAAGAAGAGGGAAAATAATTAGCTCCTCTCTTATAGCGATATTAAAATAAATAAATTCCACATCAGATATAAATAGTTCAACAATGATCTCTTTTAACGTTTTTCCAATATAAACTAACATAAAGGATCAAATAGTTTAACGGAAGTGAAGTTAAGGGACTACTATGTAACGATTTTTAGTTAGGGGATCAAAGCGAAACTTCTTATAAAATTAAGGGACTAAATGATGTATTAAGCCCCATGTTTACTAAATTATCACATTTTTCACCATACACACGATCTTTTCAAACATTTTATTTTGTATAAAACAATCGCTCATTGCATTGGAGGTTGTTATCAAAAAATTAGTAGAGCCACCCATTACTTTTGCGATAGAGTTAAAATGTTTAAAGGGTCCGCTCAATGTATTAGAGGATCCTTTGAAATATTTTTTTAAATATTTTTTTAATAAATGCATTTATTTTTTAATTATCATAATTTTAGTATTAATTATTTTTAAATCATTATAATTAGTTATAATTAATTTTTTAGATAGTAAAATACAAAAATATTTTTTTTATAATTAAATAATAATTAAAAAATATTTTATTAATAAATAAAGTAATAATATATTAAATAAAACATTAATTAAATAAATAAATATTTATTTATTTATTTAATAAAAATGAAATTACATAAAACAAATATTTAGCGTTGATTTTGACACGGTCGTTGCAAGTGACACCCGATTTCACAATTGGGAGTTTGTCTAAATCACATAGACCTTCTAGGTATACTTGGTTCTCATTAACATTTGATGACCGAGTAGAAACCCTCGCGTCATTTCTATGATCCATGACGTCAACAACCATGTCATTAGTAAGCTCCACCATCGCCGCACTGCCATGACTTAATGTGGTTCCCTCGTAATTCTAGTTTGGTTGGGTATTAGTTGACATTAAGTTACGAATGAAAGGGACGTAGCCTTGCTGGTCTTTGGATGAATTCGGGGTGAATGTTTGTGACTGGAAAAAGGGACTTATGGTTAGGGTGTTTGGAAGTTATTGTGTTCTTGAGGGGTAGGTTATGTGAATGAATATTGGTTATAGTGGGTGGTGGATGGGGTATGTTGTTGGGTGTATGATGTTAAAGGGGTAAATTGCGAGTTTTGTTGTTGGGTGTTGTAAGGGGTTGGGTTAAATGGCAGGTATTGTTATTAGTAATGTTGGTGTGGGGTATAAGGTGGTTGTGTTGGGTTGAAATGTTGTTGGGTGTTAAATATTGGTTATTGGGTGTTTGTGGTTTGAGGTGATTGAGTTGAAATGCGAGCGTTTGTGGATGGTCTGGTGTGTTGGAAGTTTGAAGTTAAGGGATAGTTATGAGGGTCAAATAGTAATATATTTTTTGATAGATACAAATTTGACACATATTTATACCAAGTCAAGTATTCATTACTCGATTTACATTTTGTGGCCATGATATATCCTTGTAAGATAATATTGTAGTGGTTTTACCATTGATGACGCTCTTGTCTATAATGGTATTTCCAATTTCTAAATTTCCATTGGTCTGACGTTGTACATGTGTGATACACCTCCATGCACCTAGGTAGACCTCAAATGTCTAAATGCCAAAATGAAATTTAACCTTGTCTAAATGATGCATTTCCACTATAGTGAAACAAATTAGAAACATTGTTAAACTCCACATGTCACTTTCGATTGGATCCTCATCTTCAAGCCTAATATAGGGCCTCCATATAAAATGTTACATAAATTCAAATAATTAGTTAAAATATTAATGTTAAACTTTAAATATTAATAATTTAGTTTTAAAGATAATACATCATCTTCCTCAAAATAATCGTAGAATGGTCGATATGCAGGAGCACGATTGATAGGAAAAATAACAAGTGTATTAGTTTAACGATGTAGTAATATTAGGGGTTATCCCCAGAATCGATCTCTCGAGGAATGCTCGTTACTATAAATGTATATGCTAGTTCAATTAAACAAAAGTTCCTTTGAGGGTTTGATTTTTAAAGTAATTATAATGACAATATAGAAAATAAGCAGAATTATAAAAATGGCTTAAACAAATATGAGAAGGCATTCTAGGGAAAATGTATGAATTGCTTGCAAGAACCCTAAATTTTCATTCAAAAGAGACATGCCTCAAACCTTATCTTACTGAATCTCAAGGTTATTTTTCCTTAATTCCTTAATTCCTCAAACCTTTGATATTTTCCACACTTCACTTTCAGGCTTGCTGACACGGGCACCCATGTCAGCCCTCTGCCTCCTCATCCAAAATTTCTCTTTTTCTCCTTGTCATACCCTAATTTTTGACCCTAAGATTTCCGCATCTCATCTGCATCTTGCATACAAACAAGATCACACATTGGTTTGTTTATCCTTCTCGGGTGCAAATCTATGCCTCACAGGGGATCACCGTGCTTTTATTTGCTTTCATTTGTTTATATTTACTAACTTCAACCAAAATACCAAAAATATGTTGCATTTTTCTTCTTCTTCTTCTTCTCTGTGTGCAGGTTTTCAAAGACAAAGCAGTATCTTCAGATCTAATGTGGTTGTTTAGTTATGATTCGATTCAGATGGACATTTGACCTAATCTGGGTCAAAATATCAGGAGATTGTTTCAACTGCAAATTATTTGTGTCAGTGGCTTACTTCTCAAACGATGTGTATTCAAAGTTCAAGTTGTTGTGTGTTGGAATTCATCAGTTTATCAAGCAGTGTTCTGTGTGATGTGTGGTTTGAATCTTCAGGTTCATTAGTGATTCATCTGTGATTTTATTTTCCTCAGTATGAATTCGAATAATCAGGGAAAATTTCAGACAATTCAAATGGTCATGCTTCAACTACAAGTTATCCAATGGTTCAGGATTGGTCGTATTCATCATTATCAGTGGTTTGTGCAAGAAAAAAAAATCAAGAGTTGGTTGTGGGCTTAAAATCAGGATTTCATATCCATAACCCATTTTCGATTTTATCCATTTCACAAAATATTCATTATTTCATCCTTTTTTATCCATTTTTTTAATTTCCATAATCCAATTTATTTTTCTATTATCCATTTAAAAAAAATCCAATTCTTACCACAAAAAAAAATTACTAAGTCCATTTATATAAAAGCCCATTCCTTTTTATATATCCATTGCAAAAAAAATAATCCAGCTACTCAATCTCCCAGCCATTTTCCACATTGAAGCCGTAGAGAAGCCATTCTACATACACACATACTACTTCCATCACCTGTGATCTTGAAGCAGCTTACATAAGCCAGTTACATATACAAGTTTTCTTCAGCCAAACAAGCCGCATACACGTCAGCTTCATCACGCCTTTTCCACCCGCAAAACACAGAAGAAAGCAAACAAAACGCACAAAATTTGAAAAGGAAAGCATCAACAAGTATCACATTTTTTGTTAGATCCAAAACGCAATGAAGGTGGACGTAAAACGCGGACTGTAGGCATAAACTGTGAAACTTCAAAACGTAGGTGGGACTAAAGCAAAACACAGCTTCCATACTCAGAATGCTCACGCGTTTCTCACCTCCCAAAACACGAGCAAAACCTGAACAAAACGACAACAATTTTTTCACTCAAATCTCAGTTCATTCCTTCTATAAATACAACTCTTCTCCCATTCAATTCCTAAGCTTAAAAAGCCACTCGAAATTCTGTAGAAACACAGTGAAATCTCAAATTCAAAGCTTTCAAAAGCCTTCAAATCCCTGCCAAAATCAAAACCAAATTTCTTCAAAAAACCAGTTTCAAATCTTCCTTCAAATCTTCAAATCCTTCAATCTGAAATCAACAACAACATAACCATAACAATACTCAAGAAGAGAGAAGAAGAGATTCCAATCTTTACTCACCATTCTTGTTGAAGGTAGTTTGAAGTTTCAACGACTTTTTGCGGTTCCGATTCGTTCAATATACACACTGTTTTTTGAAATCAATTGAGTATATTGATTATACTCTGCATTTCGGTCGTATTGATGTAAGAATGGAGCTTCGCCGCTCCGATTCGGAGGACCTCCGAGAGTGGTAGTCGCGGCGGTGAATAGTGTATGGCGGATGGCAACGTGAAGAAGAAGATGGATCTCATTTTTTTAATTTTATTTTGTTGTATATTTTTTGTTATATTTGGTTTATTGAATTTAAATGTGGTTTGGGCCTTGTGCCAAATTGGATCATTGTTGTTTGCTTTCTGCACCACAAAGTCTGCACTTAACCCCCATTTTCTTATATATTTTCTTATAATTTTTGGTCTTCCTTTAATTTTTTTTTCTTAATTGACTTTTCTTCTTGATTTTAATTTGCTGGTTTTTGAGTGGATCATAAATGTTAGATCCACTTTCTTTCATCTCTTATTTTTCTTTTGGTCGATGAGATCTTCGATTCGATGATTATTGATTTTCGAAGATGTTTAATCTTCATTATTTCAAATCTATGGATGAATGATCATTTGGATCATTCTCCATACTTTGGGATCGTGATAGGTTGCATTTGATAAATCAATGTGAAATCTCGATTAAGATTATACCGTTACCACTTTTTTCTTTTCGTGCGACATATTTTCGGAGGATGATCCATTATATCATTTCTCTAACATGTATTAGCACAAATATCGTTCACCTTAATTGGTGTTGGCTGACCTCATTTGTAGGGTAATTACTTCGTAAATCACTCGACGATTGCTTAACATAAACCTAAATTTGTCCTGAATTCGGAATAAAAATCCAATTGGATACTTGCACTTTCGTGGACCGGACCTCTTGTTAGTCACGTAATCCCAAAGTGGTTGATCATTTTGCATTAAGAACCAATACTTATGAATGTTTGATGCGTAGGTGCTTTGGGTCTCCCAATCTCCTTTCAAATTTCATTGAATTTGGTCCTATTTGCCTTGATTGATCACTATAGTGTAAGATACTAAGCGGATCCGGTTGCCTTTCGATTTTGATTACTTTTCTTTGTTGTGGATGATTAAGTTCACCATATCATTATTATGTAAATATTATTATACTATTATTATACTAACATTTTAATTCCTCCTTGCACCTTATCCTCCTTATTTTAATCTCTTGCTCCCTTATCTATTTTATTATGCTTTTATTATACTATATCATTTATCATATTGTTTATGTTTATATTGTTATTCTTATGCTTTTTCTTTTGTCCATTTGGACACAAAAATATTAATAAAGGATTAAACATCTAAAAAGACTTGTGACTTTAATTTTGGACTATGACCACTATCCTTAGCATTGGGCTTGGAGTTTTGGACTTAGATTTAGGATCATTCCTTTGCTTGAGTTATTATGGATTGAAGACCTTAGCCTTGATTTGGTTCGCTTGTTTATAAAGATGAAGTCTTATTGCTTCGAAGAATGCTCGTCATACGGTTTGATTGTTCTTCCTTTAACTTTTACTTTAAAGTCTTAGGATAGCCTCTTCATCTTTTCCCACTTCTTAAATTTTCAAAACTTCTCCCTCTTTTCAAAAACTTCTTTGTTTTCAAACTTTAAACCACTTTCACAGTCCAACCTTGACTTAGGTCAAGTGATTTTACTCATTTCCTTTCATTTCGTAATAAATTCTAAACTACATAAGCATATCGAAACCTTTTTCAAAATACTTTACAAAATTCAAAACTCATTCAATTCTTTTTGTGCCTTCGTGCACTTTTCTTTTTAACCATTTTCCTATGTTTAGATATGATTCATTCTTTTTAGCGGAATTATTCGCTAAAGAATGACGACTTATCTTTACATTTTAAAATTAATCTAACACATTAACTTTTCACTATTTATTCCACGAACTACGGAGTTTTGATCTCACATTGCACGTCGTGGGTACGTAGGCATGAGACAGACGTCTCTTCAAACACAAAAATCTTTAAAAAAAATTTCTCTTCTCATCTCTTCAATCTCTTTTAAACAAACCATTTTTTTTCAAATCAAAAGCAATAAATACTTCAAAGGGCTTCCCGTGGAGTACCATAGACATTTTGGGTGCGTAAAACCTACCCGATTTGTAACATATCTCCTTACCCGTTCTCTGCTTGTTTCTTTTAGCTTTTTGCTTTTAGATTCATTAGGATTTAAATTCGCTCTTTTTTCCTTTTCCATTTGGAATAAAATAAAAGCACGGTGGCGACTCTGTTTACTTTGAGTTAAGTTAACCAATAGCTTACATTCATGATTTTACCGCTACAGAAAAGTGGCGACTCTGCTGGGGAGTAATCTCTATGTGGATTAGACCTACTTTGATTTATTTACTGCTTTGGTTTGATTTGTTTGTTCCGTTTCGATTTTGATGATCCTCTGTGAGTGAGATAGATTCTAACCCGGATCTGAGTTGAAATGTGGATTGTGTCGTCTTTCTGATCACACCCGAAATCGGTGTCCCAATGTTAAAACTAACACTAATTAAATTTTTATTTTACTGTCAAATATCAATTTTAAATTATAAACAAACTTTTAATACGTTATAACCATTACAAAAATATAAGAAAATTAAATTATATTTAAAAATAATTTACATTGATCAATGTTTTTCTAACTTTTTACCGTCTATTATCTATATCTCACGACGGTTAAAATTTAATTCAAAATTTCTAATTCTTCAACATCATTTCCTTTTTTACTAATTCTAATGTGCATGATTCCTCAAAATATCTTTCAATAAAATAATTTCTATATATACAAAATAAAATAAAATATATAGTAGTCTAGCAAATATAAGTGTCATCAATAAAAAAAGAAGTAAATATAACTTTTTTAATACATCGAAAAGATAAGATTGGTGGTATAAAAAATAAGATGAAGAAACTCTTGTGTATGAATCTAGTAATTAGGCCAAGAGCATTACTGCATGAAATCCATACCCAGCCACGTGAATTCAACACACGCGGCACTCACTTCACCATTTCATAAACTTCATTTTCTGTCACCACCGCCATTCCAGTACCTTCATGCACACACATATATATAGCTACACTTTCTCAGTTTTGCAGAAGCTAACAGATAATAATTCACAGAAATAAACTATGGTGAAAATCACTGAAGAAACCAACTCATCTGAACAAGAAGAAGAAGAAGAAGAAATAGATTATGATGAGCTGAAGAAACGCATGTGGAAGGACAAAATGCTGCTACAGAAGCTAAAGGAGAAAGGCAAGAAACAAGAACAAAACCAGCAAGCTAAAGATGAAGCGTCGAGAAGGAAGAAGATGACAAGAGCACAAGATTCAATCCTCAAATATATGATGAAAATTATGACAATATGCAAAGGTCAAGGTTTTGTCTATGGTATTGTCCCGGAAAGTGGAAAACCGGTGACAGGTTCTTCTGAAAGCTTGCGTGAATGGTGGAAAGAACAAGTCAAGTTCAGCCAAAACGCACCAGAAGCAGTTTCGAAATACTTATTATTACCACCACCTTTTGAAAATCAAGAAGTTTCAATTTCATCATACATGCATTTACTTTATGAGTTACAGGATACTACTTTAGGTTCACTGCTTTCAGCTCTCATGCAACACTGTGTGCCACCACAAAGAAAGTTCCCTCTTGAAAGAGGTTTGGCTCCTCCTTGGTGGCCAAATGGAAGAGAACAGTGGTGGGGTCAACAAGGTGTTTTGGCGGAAAGACACGGCCTGCCACCGTATAAAAAGCCTCATGATTTGAAAAAGGGTTGGAAAGTTTCTGTGTTGGCTGCAATCATCAAACACTTGTCTCCTGATGTTGATAAAGTTAGAAGGCTTGTGACACAATCCAAGACTTTGCAAGATAAGATGACTGCTAAAGATAGTGCAACTTGGTGCAAAGTTATGAACCAAGAACAAGCTTTACTTTCAGAGCTTACCAAAAAGTGTCTCAAGATATCAGAAGAAGGTGAAAGCTCTAGTAGTGTTGTTACACATGTTTTGAATGAGAAGAGGAAGAGTGAGTTTGGTTTTGATTTTGATTTCGATGTTGATTTTGATAAGATGTATTCGTGTCAATATGCTGAGTGTCCACAGAGTGAATTGTGTATGGGATTTTCTGACAAGAGTTCAAGGGTGAACCATGAATCACTATGTTCTTATAGAACAGAACAAGGACATGTTCCCTTCCATGATTATCTGTCAGATGATTGGTTGAATATGGATATAGCAGGATCTAGTAATCAGAATCAGGATCGTAGTAACCTCGTTGGGAATGTTAATGAGTTGAGAGAGATTGTGGATAGGACAGTAGAAGATTCTGGTGAATTTTGGCTAAATGGCATACAAGATCTTGAATTGCACATGGGAATGGACATGGAAAGAGATAACATGGACTTGAATCAAAATCCAGCACAAGATACCTCATTAAGTCATGAAGAAACTTCAATTTGGGACTTGACATACCATTAGGTTCTTTTCCTCTCTAACGAACTCGGATTATATGTAATGCAATCTTTCTGTCCAGTGAGTAAAATCTCACTGGACAGAAAGACAACACCGCAGATGATCCGAGTTGCATGCCAATCAATATGTTTTCTTTCGACATTTTAATTAGATAAAAAATAGAGATTTAAATTAGTAGGGACCATCTGTTTTTGTCTTCTGATATGTAACTCACTTGAGCTTTAGTCTATTCAAATTAATATTAATACCATAAATTTCTCCTCTTGATTTCATGTTTGTATAACAATGAATGGCTCAAATTCAACTCTATTTACATCAATTACTAAGTGACATGAGTCATGACAAAATATCGCAGTTCCTGCTTAGTCACTTGCATAAGCCATATGCTATTAAATTGTTAGGAGTTAAGGATTGTTTAATTCTAACTATCCAAGGACATTTTGGTGAGTGTGGTGAGAAAATAGAAAGACAATAAAAGCGAGGCGAAAAATCATCATTCTTCTATATAGACACTAGAGAAAAATATACAAGTTTGATTTGAGGTTTGGATTAATAATCATAGAAACTATGCCTTTGAGGTATCAAGTCTTCATATTCGAGTCTTGGGCTTGTATAAGAATAGCCCTTTCTGAATCTATTGTTTCTGCTTCTTACTTCCACACCCACAGAAAAGACAGCACAAACAGGTCTATGGTCAGAAAATCTTGATTCTCCGCGAATGTATGAGACTTGATCGATGCAGCTGCCACGCCACAGTATCCTATCACACCTGACAATTGTTCAATAGCAGAATATATCAATGATAATAGTTTTATTTATTTATTAATGATCATAAGGTTTTCATTAATTGTGCATATGGTGATGAAGCAATACCATGCTGGCGTTCGACGTTTCTTCTTTGATTTAACAGTCTCGCCAGCGTAAGAGTCTGAATTTTGTGAATACTTGTAAGTTGGTGCAAAGACTATTCTTCCCTCTTTGAAACCATTGAAAACTCTTCCTGCTTCTTTTTCTATGTTCAACTGAATAAAAATGAAAAGCAACTTTATCAGTAAATTTACTCAGGTCATTGAATTGTTCTATCTTGTATGTATATGTATATGTATATGAGTAGGTAGAGGGACATATATACTTGATCTTTTTCTAACAAAGTGTCCCAATCATTTTCCTCCAATAAAACCCTTGTTTCTTCATAACTCAAAGCCACTCTATAATTCAAATCTCCGAGCCATATTATTCGACTGCAAAACAAGCGAAACAATGTTAGAATTCAAAAGGCACATAATCCTGCCGTTATTTCGAATTCTAATATACATATTTGATGACTTACTCGTGATCGACTATCTTTTCTGGTGCTCGACGACAAGGATTCTTACAAATCCTAGGGAATTGTATGCCTTTGAGTATCTCAGCTACATCAGAATTCCTCCTCACCTCATCGCCTTCTTTCTCGCCAGAAGCCAAGTGGCTACATACGAAACAAAAGCTTGTTTGATGCAATGACATACTCATCGATATACACCCCTACAATCAATCGATGAAAGATCAGTTTTATATTTTAGACTAATTCAACTTTTTTTTAGTAGTACTAGTTTTATGATATAGTTTATAAGGATTCTTGTGGTTACCTTGTTACCTAAGCAACCCATGATTCCTCTCCCTACAGAGTCTACTCTAAGATGACCAATGTGAGGTACTAACTCTTTCTTAGTCCATATGGTAAGAAAAATCCCAACCATTTGTTTAGTTGATATAAGGGAGTATTTAGATTGGCCAGGAGTAGTCGGTATTTCTGCAATTGTAAACAACTCATCCATGCTGCTCTCTCCGCGAATCTCGGTTTCTAACTTACTCATAGGATCACTAAACTTTCTAAGCCTCCGCCGCTCTCTTAACGGAGATTCCACAGGACAATTGCATGCCTTAAGAAGGCTGCTTCCTTCTGCCCTGAAATTTCTACTGATAGCTTTAAGAGAAGGCTTCTGAAAGAAATTTAGACTTGCCGGTGACTTTGAGTCCTTTGATTTTGATCCAGTTCCTGAATCGGATGAATCACTTAATTCGTGTTTTGGCGTGTTTAGTGCTTGACTTATCAATGCTAACCATTTTGCAGCTGGTTCATTGTCTTCAATTACTAGAACATTTCCAGCACTTAGAGGAACAATTTCCTGAAACCTGAACATATAACATATAACATCAACTTATACTAATGATTTGAATGAAATAAATTTACAGAAACAATTTCTTTCGAGTCGGTTCGTACCCTAGGATATATATATCGGCAGAACCCTCCACCAGCAAGAAATCTTGAAGATTGAGATCATAGCTTGGAGACTTTCCTCCAACATTCCATGTTGCAACAAAGACCCTGCAATTCCAATTATGAAACAGCACAACATGAATAACATGATACATGCAAAGATTTCAAAGCCTTGTTTGAACTGTAAAAGAAATCCCTTAACCTGAAACTCTGAATTTCGTTTTCTGGAGGCATCGGCCGTGGATCAAAAGTGCATAAATTTAAGCCTTCAATCCCAGGGCTAGTTTCCCTTTCTGTGAGTAGATAAGAAATTCAAATCATTGGTTTACTTTGTCACATTTTGATATCCTCACAAATCTATAATTCAAAGAGTATTCATCTACTATGATCAAGACAAGGGGATAGCTTAAGGTCAATATCAAACAAGAAAATTTGATTTCTTCTCTCACACGAACTATCACTTACACGTTGACACCAATAATAAACTAAAAAAGTATTAATAATTGAGTTGAATGTGACCATACGTGCCCGTGTTGATACTGATGCGTGTCAGACACCAAACACGAACACATTTTCAATCTAAAGTCTCAGTTAAATAGATAATAACCAAAATATCAAGGTTGTTAGGTAAGCTGCCAAAATAGTAAGAATACATAGAGAAATTTTTCATCTTGTTTGATAGGTACAAGTGTCTATTCTTTAACAGTTGGATCAAGAATCCATGGTTGACCAAAATTTTATCAATGTAAACAAAATCAAGAAAATGCATATACCTGAGAAACTCTTTCTCATCATGGGAGAAGCTTCAAGGAATGCTTTTTTCTTGGTTTCAAGCTTCTTCTCCAAATCTTTCAACACAAAAACATTCAGATAGAAATTAAATAAAGGAGCAAACCACGCGAAAACGAAAACGAAAGAGAGAGATAATGAGTAATAAATACCAAAACTAACTGAAACGGAATCTCCTTCTGGATTAGATTTGAGTGCATCTTCATCGGAGCCTCTGCCGTTTCGCCTTGATCCAAAAATCTTCGGCAAGATTGACTTTACAAAAAAAAAAAAAAAAATCAACAAGAATGTACCATGAATTTAAAAAGAAAGAAGGAAATTAAAAAGAAAGAAAAAAGAACCTTTTTCTTTTTCTCATTCTTGACATTAGGTGTGTCAGGAGATGAATTTGTTGTAGTGGCAGTGGTGACAGGCTGGATAGGGCTAAGGGAAATGTTGTTATGGTTATTAGTTTTGGTCATTTCAGAATTAGCATTTGATTTTGAATTTGAACGTGAAGAAGATGTAGACGAAGACATTCATTCATTTATGTATCATTCCAATCATGCATGCAATTAATATGATATTGAGCTTCATAATATTCACACTTTTGTAGTAACGAGAAAACAACAACCAAATTGATTAATTTGTTTTTTTGTATTGATTCTGGTGGTGATTATATGAATAACTACACGTCTTGAGAATAATATTTGTTTTCTTTTTTGTAAGATTATTTTGGGTTGAAATTGGATTAGAAAAAAGATGATGTGAATAATGTTGTTTTTGTATGTTATTGTGTTTCGGTTTTGAAAGGATGAGAATTTGGCGGCAGGGTTTTCGGAGCACTTAAGAGGTTGAGGGAGATAGGGAAGCAAATAAGTGGTATGAAACCGCTGTAACTTAACAGCTCACAAAATAATCCAAATAACAGATAGTTTTATTTTGTTTATTTTTGACAAAAACATAGATGATATTTGTAATTTGGAAGTTATATATATACTTTAATAAAAAGTAAAAAGTAGACTTATATTGATGATTTTAATTAATATGTTAATTGTTTTTATACAATGATAATAAGTAATTATATTTTAATTATATGATAATAAACACCACAAATGAGATTATTTTATGTTAAAAAGTATGTAAAATAATTTAATAGAAAAAAATATTTGTTGCATCTTAAGAATTATTGTCATGGAATAAGAAATAGCTATTTAAACCAATAATATAGTTACATATTAATCTAAGGAAATATTTTTATAGGTTTTAATTGATATATTAATTTCTATATTTTGATACAATAATAATAAATATTTGTATATTAATTAAAAGAATAAAAAACGCTTTCTTTATGATGATAAATCTATAAAAATAATAAATTGATTATCAAAATTCTTAAAATGCAACAAATATATTTTTTCTCTATATATAACATGAATTATATTTTGGCATAGATGAAATAAATTACAAAGAAAGAGGACCATGAAAAGAGAAATTAATTTTAAGCCATTAATTTCAATGGATAAAAAATTAATAATTATGATTAATTATTCTAGTTTTTCACAATAGATATCAATTCTCATTCGATATATATTCTAATTGTCCATAAGGTCCAAAGAGAAGAATGAGCGAATAACCCGTTTAAGGTTTAACTCATATATCCTCTTGAATACTTCGAAAGAAAAGATCTTGCAAGAATGTGGCAACACAAAATTCAAAGAAACCAACATAAGAAACTCGTGCCCAGTTCGAGAATCAACAAGAAATGACAAGTTCAAATACTACCACAAAAGTCATGACCACAACGCCAACAAATGTATCTAGCTCAAGGATGCGATTTAAGAGCTTATTAAAAAATGGACAGTTATCCGAGTACACCAAAGACAACAAGAAAGGACAAGAAGGCTCCCTTGAAAAGAAACAGTCTCCCAAAAAGGTAAGGAGGATAGTAGCGGGGAATATGAATGTCATTAAGGCAAGCGCCAATATATTGCCTCCATAAATTGGGGAAACCCCGGGTCAAACATCCCTTCTAAAAGCACGATGAAAAGAAATATTCACTACGCCAACATTCATTTTTGGCAGTACTACAAAGACAACGCTTTTATCACAAAACGTTGTTGTAAGTTTTGAAAAAAATCGCTAAAAAAAGCGTTGCTAAAGACTACCTTTAGAAAGCGCTTTCTAAAAGCACTATTAAAGGACGTACATAGGCCAGACCTTAGAAAACACTTTTAAAGAGTTGCTAAAGGATAACCTTAGAAAGCACTTTTAAAAAATGCTGATAAAGTCCTTAAATTAGCCCCACATTTGAAAGCGCTACTATAGGCCAATGAAAAGAAAGCGCTTTCTAAGGCAAAAGCGCAGCTAAAGCTAGCACTTAAGAAAGCGCTTTCAAAAAGCACTGTCTTAGGTCATTTATTAATTAAAAAATAAAAAACCCCAAATTTTCAGAAGCCTTTATCATTTGTTTCTAATCATTTTCACTTGCGACGTCTTCTTCCTCCTCACCCGCGTCTTCTCCGACCACCATTCTGTTCTCCGTTATACATATTCCTTTTTCTTGCTGTCGTTCTGTTCTTCGACTGCCATTTGTTCTCCATTTCATGAAATAGAAGAAGAAGCGAACGAGAAGTAGAAGAAGTAGAAGAAAAGGAAAACGAAGTAGAAAAAGAGGTACGCAACTTTTTTCCTTTTGTATTTTCTGAATGTGCTTCTATTGGTTTTGTTGTCGTTGAATGTTGCTCTGAACAACGTTGTTGTGTCAACTCTATTAGGATAGTTGTTGGGTTTAGTTTTCTTCTTGAATGTGCTTCTATTGTTGTTGAATGTTGGGCTTAAAAAATACATTTATGTTAGAATGTTATTGTTGATAGAATATCAAGAGAAATAAAACTAAATCGTCTCGCGGGTTCTTGCTGCATTCTAGAAATTTACTCTATGATTTATACATATTATTTTTTCAATTTACAGATGGAACCTGATATTTGAAAGAATGTTGTTGTTGTTGCTGCTAAATCCTTCCACAATTTTTCTTAAATTATTGTTGAACAATGTTGGTAAGAGATATAGATTAGAGGAAGAATTGAGCAAAAATAGGTTGTGATATAATTTTTGTTAGAGTTTATGTGATTTTGTTAATGCTTATAATTTTTTGTTAGAGTTTATATGATTTTGTCAACACTTGGTGAGCTATTCTTGTTGAATTTTTACCACATATTGGATATAATGTTTATAGAACTTTATTACATTTTCATGATCAATACTTGGCGGGTTCCTTATGTTGGAAAAATACCTTTGAATATTGTCTTGTTATATTATCGTATACACCATCAATTATTAGCTTATTGAATTTGCTATATATAGGGGTTACTTGTGAAGAGTGAAAGTCTGATTATTTCTAAGAATCTTACACTGTGTGGGTCCAGAAGCTGTTGACTTCCCAACAGGTAAATAATTTTTATTTTATTTTTGTTTAGCTTAATTAGTAAAACCATGGATAAGACATGGATGTCTTCAAATCGATTGTTGAAAGAGTACAAGAATGGGGTATCAAAATTCATTAAGTTTGTTGTTGCGCACGCCAAAGACCCTAGTCGAATGACATGTATGAAATCCTGGTATAGCAGAACCAGATGTCCTACAGGATGTCGAGACATCTGGTGTGACAGAAGCAGTAAGGTAAAACATATACAATAAGAGTACTGTAAAGCATAAATAACACAAGGATTGTTAACCCAGTTCAGTGAAAAATCACCTACATATGGAGGCTACCAAGCCAAGAGGAAATTCACTATCAGTAGTATTAATTCAAAACCTAAACAGTTCCAGTTTACAACTTCTCACTTAATCCCTACTCAGGTTAACTTCTACCTAGAAATAATCATCTAGATATGAGAAATCACCATCTCACTCCCTAAATCACCTCATTGATAATTCCAATTAACAAGATCAAACCAGAAGACATACTTCCATGATAATACCTAGCCAAAATTCTTGACCAAGAACACAACTTGGATTTGCTTCAAAGCTTCATCTAAGAACAACACTCAACTTATTACCTACGGGCTTCTGAGTGAGAACACAACCTTACAACTCAATAAACTCAGTCCAACCCTAATATCAAATTGATAAATAATGGCTCACAAAAACAAACTCTCCTAGAGAGTGGTTCACAAACAAAACCCTAATGTTTACATCTTTTCTATTCACGACTTCTAACAAAAACTAGGTTACAGTGCTTTTATTCTTAACATATTTCCTAAATGGATTTGGGCCTTCAAAACACAATAAATTTGCTATTACAAATCTGCAAATTAACCTCCTTGAAAATAGATCTTCAATCATTAGTTTCCAAAATTATCTCCTTATTTGGAAAGTATATATTTCTTTGTGAATACGAATGAATCTTCCAAATCTTTAAATCAACACCCTTTTAAATCAGCGCCGCATATGATTGCATAATATCTCCAGAATATTCTGCATCTGTTGAAATATAACAACATCAATCACAACAGTTCAGCATAGGTGCGATGTCGTATGCAATGTCATAGGACATCTTCTTCTACATGTTCCAGAACAACAAAATAAACTTCCAAGATATTCTCCTCAAGGTTATGAGTTCTGTGATTAGCTCCAGAATATCTTCTCATAGAACCTAAGGATTTTCCTTACAAATACCTTGAAAAACAGCTCCACCTTGAACCTTTTAGTCCTTTAAAACAACTCCAACAACTCCACATGTGATAGCATAATATTCTAGAGAATATTCTGCATAATTCAAATCATAAACACAATACTCCAGCTCGACAGACCAAGACGTCATGACATCTGTATGTAACACATGACAATAATGTTGTCATGACAGTTGCAGATGTTTCAACATCTGGCTCAACATCTAGCAGTCCTTATAACCATATCTGTATTGTGCCACCATGTTAGGACATCTTGTTTGACATATTCTTCCAGAATCTAGACCATATTAATTTAACATATGGAACTTCTTATTCAACATGTTCCAGCCATATTAGTTTTACCAAACATAATGTCAATCATAAAATCATATAATTAACAATCTCCCCCTTTGGCTTATTTTGGCTAAAACTAATATACATACAGGTGTAACAGTACTTCAACATCACATCTTCATATCAGACCTCAATAGTTCACACTGTTACTTCTCCCCCTTTTTATCCATAAAAGAGAAATGCATAGTAACACCCGGAGAGGTACATAATCTCCATAAGCTTGAAACACACATAAGCTTCACAATGATGTCAATAAAACATGACCATAACCCCCATTGTCTTATATAATCATTTCTCCCCCTCAAGATAAACCACATCAAAGAGAATAACTCCTCTTCCTCAACTCAGAATCACCAGACACACAAACTCTCTCCTTATTAGCAGTAGAACAAATCACATATCAGAACTTTCTGCTGAAATTATGCAGAAATCAAATCAAAACTTTTCTACAACAAGATGTTCCAGATCAGACAAACAAATGTTACGACATCTGATCTGACATCACAAGTAAACCTGCACAGAAGTTCTTCAAACATGTCAAAGACATCCAACATGACATCAGGAGATAACATAATGTTTTATTATACAACCAAACTCAGAACCTTTAATCTCCCTCCTTGGCACAATGTGGCTAAAACATTATCAGAACCATACAACCAGAAAACACATAACATAGAGATCAGTGCAGCAGGAGAAAAATTTTGGTTAGCACATGTTAGAACATCTAGTTAGGCATCACCCAAACAGAACATCTTGTTATAAACTGTAAAATCAATACCGACTCTTACAAATCCATATATACCAGCTCCTTGAGAATAACTCCAAGCTTCTTGAGCTCTTGACACAACAAGGACATGATTGAAAAATGACTCTCAGATCCATACAGTATCATGACCTTTTGGTTAGACAAGATGTCATGTATACTTGGTTTGACATCACTCCAGTGCCAAAATAGATAGTTTCCTTGCTCCACAAGAAACCACTCCTTCATACAGACCTCTGTTTTCTCAAAAGCTTTACTGAGGTCCAAACTAACCCAATCTCAGGTAGGGTTACTTGCAGCAGAAGAAAATACCATTTTACCAAAATCTTACTGATCATACCCTCATTGTCTGGCACATTCTTCAGCTGTAAATCTACTAGTAATTGCTTTCACTAGTTGAGTCTTCAACATAGTAGCCATGCATTCACCAAGCATACCACTGTAATCTTCATATTTTGAACCACAAAGTCAGAACTTCATCGTTGATCCTCAATCCTCCATATCATAATCTCAGACCTCCTTCAGGGATAACACAAAGTGATGTTACAACATCATTTAAAACATCAGTTTTTCTTCATAGAACCCAATCAAATGGTTCTTGATATATCATTCAAAGAGCTCATTAAACTTGACAGTCCTTTAATACAAGAAGATCTTCAAAAGATCACACCTTCAGCAACTAATTTAGGTAGTCACACACCAAAACACCATGAAGAGAAATAAATAGCCACATAGAGAAAAGTAAATTCTCTACACTTCTTGAATTATGATGTTCAGAATGCAGTCCTGCGCTTTTACATCAGACATATACATAGTCTTCCGTCAATGTATTTTGTCATAAGTTGAAAACACAACATCTTTCATAGACAGATAAACACTCAACTCCTGTCAGAGTATTCACTATCGGTTAGATGCACATCCTTATCAAAAGCAGACAAATACTTAACTCCTATTAAGGTATTTATCATATGTGATAAGGTAACCTTCTCACACAAGGTATGCCATTTGGTCTGAAATTCTTTTCCTGCACATCTGTGGTATTAAATTATCCTTCTTTGATTAAACCACACCACTGGTCACTTCAGATTAGATAATTGGCTTGACCTGATATTCCACCATGAACACAACTAACTTCATTGGCAGAAAACTCAACACCTTTGAGATATTGTTCCAACATCGGATCTGATACTAATCTCAAACACATGGATTTGATAATTACTAAGGTTTTTTAGGAACATCCGTAGCAATCCATGTACAACTTTTTGTAGGGGATACAAAAGTTCACCAGTAGCTGATCATCCTTTCTGATCATACCATAAATACATGCAATGACTGCATGATATATACCATCAACATGTCTGAATCTTCTACTCATTATATGGAGACATCACATACCTGGGCCTAAGTTTGATGAGGACTTCCCTTGATCATACACCAATAACTATGGTTATTAGCAACACATTCCTACTTTCTTCAACTTGAGACCTTCTAAAACACATATCATAGATGTCTCCTCTTCTAGGTTAGGAGTAGATTTCAAACATATGTGATCATCACACATTTGTCTAGCACCAAAATCATCCATCATATTAGCAGGATAGTACACCAGTTTCCTTCTCCTGGAACACAAAACTGAGCTTGGTTCTGAAGTAATTATTGTTTTCAAGATTTCTACCTTTTCTTCAACCAGCTCCAGTTGAAATGCTATGACATTAGGAAACACAACATTCTGAACTAAATGTTCTCTAGTTCTGTAATCACGTATCAGGACATCAGACTTGACATTATGAACTAAAGCTCTGCAACAAAAGAAACAACATGATTTCCCTTTGGCCACTAGCAATCAAATAGAACACAACATTAGAACAGATTAGAGGCGCACACAACATAAATAACAGAGCAATTCCTTGGAGAGGAATAAACTCTCACATAACAAGATCCTCTAAAAGATATTTAACCACGATGTCAAGACATCTTATCTGATATAAATATAACTCCCCAAACAAGAACAACCAGAACACTTCCCAACCATAGTGCATCCAACCCAAGTAACACACAAACTTGGTATAACTTCAGAATATATCAGAGGCACATGCAACAATATAGAAGTAGAAACGAAACCTCACAGAAAACAAAACATAAGCCTCATTCAGATATAGAGTTCTCTGAACCAAGATGTCAAGACATTCTGTCTGGCGTTACAACTACACAGCAAACATACATAAATTCCAGGACATTTTGTCTGACATCACAACTACACAATAATTCACCACAAAAGTTCCAGGCCTGATAACATCATAGACAGGTCCAACACACATGTTTTCACAAATAGTCCATCCTCCATTTCAAGGGACCATTCAAACACCAATAAGAACCTATCACGTCCAAAAAACTTTTTAGTATAGCATCCTTTTACCTTCACCAAGAACCAGAAAGTATCCCCCTTGATCTCATCTAGAAACAGACTAGGATACCTGCTTTGATACCAATTGAAATTTCGGTATCAGATACGTGATGTCGAAGGAGATGTCACGACATTACTATCTGAGTATTAAAAAGATAAATTCAGTATAAAGAAAAGAAGTAAAAATACAATGATTGTCAACCTAGTTCGGCGCAAATTCACCTACATTTGGAGGCTACTAAGCCAGGAGGAAATTAATTATTAGCAATATTAATTCAAATCCTAAATAGTCCTAGTTTACAACTTCTCACTTAATCCCTACCCAATGCAACTTCTACCTAGAAATCATCATCTAGATATGAGAAATCACCATCTCACTCCCTAAATCACCCCAATGATAATTCCAATTAACAAGATCAAATCAGAAGACATACTTCCATGACAATAGCTAGCCAAAATTCTTGACCAAGAACACAACTTGGATTTGCTTCAAAGCTTCATCCAAGAACAACATTCAACTTATTACCTACGGGCTTTTGAGTGAGAACACAACCTTACAACTCAATAAACTCAGTCCAACCCTATTATCAGAATGATAAAAGAGTGTCTCACAAATACCAACTCTCCTAGAGAGTGGTTCATAAACAAATCCCTAATGTTTACATCTTTTCTATTCACAGCTTCTTACAAAAACTAGGTTACAATGCTTCTATTTATAACCTATTTCCCAACTGGATTTGGACCTTCAAAACACAGCAAATTTGTTGTTACAAATATGCAAATTAACCTCCTTGAAAATAGATCTTCAATCATTAGTTTCCAAAATTATCTCCTAATTTGGAAAGTATATATTTCTTTGTGAATACGATTGAATCTTCCAGATCTTTAAATCCACACCCTTTTAAATCAGCGCCACATATGATTGCATAATATCTCCAGAATATTCTGCATCTGTTGAAATATAACAACACCAATCACAACAGTTCAACACAAGCGCGATGTCATATGCAATGTCATAGGACATCTTCTTCGACATGTTCCAGAACAACAAAAGAAACTTCCAAGATATCCTTCTCAAGGTTATGACTTCTGCCATTAGATCCATAATATCTTCTCAATTAGAACCTAAGGCTTTCCTTACAAATACCTTGAAAAACAACTCCACCTTGAATCTCTTTGTCCTTTAAAACAGCTCCAACAGCTCCACCTGTGATAACATGATATTCTAGAGAATATTTTGCATAATTCAAATCATAAACACATCACTCTAGCTCTACAAGCCAAGACATCATGACATATTTTTTAACATTTTTCTTTAACATATGACAGTAATGTTGTCATGACAGATGCAAATGTTTCAACATCTGGCAATCCTTATAACTCCATGTGTACTGTGCCACCATATCATGACATCTTCTTTGACATGTCCTTCCAGAATCTAGACCATGTTAATTAACATATGGAACTTCTTATTCAACATGTTTCAGCCATATTAGTTTTACCAAACATAATGCCAATCATAAAATCATAGAATTAACAATGTCCTTGCTTGGGTTGCTGTTATGGGAGTCGGGTTGACGCGGTTCAGTTGACATCGCATTTAAAGAGACATGGAATTGATCGAAGTTATACATGTTATAATTTGCATGGTGATAGAAATATCGAGAATGTTGAAACGGGGGATAATACGACCTATGCTTCAAACGACAAAGGCACAAATACATATGATTGTGATTGAGTTGAAGAGATTGCAGAAGCATTTGAAGAAGATCTTAAGGATTGTCCCAAAATGTTTGAGAGGTTGGTAAGCGATGCAGAGAAACCGTTGTATAATGGTTGCACTAAATTCACAAGATTGTCTGCAGTATTAAAGTTGTACAACTTAAAGGCGGACAACATATGGTCGGATAATAGTTTCACAAAGTTATTAGCCCTTATGAAATATATGTTTCCGGAGGATAATGTTCTTCCCAATCGAACATATGAGGCGAAAAAGATGTTGTGCTTTATTGGCATAAGCTATGATAAGATACATGCATGTCCAAACGATTGCGTTTTGTTTCAAAATGAATATGCATCGTTAAATGAGTGTCCTAAATGCGGTGTCTCTTGATATAATAAAAATTTGTCTCTAACAAAAGTCTTGTGGTATTTTCCTATAATTCCGAGATTTAGACGCATGTTTCGTAGTGAAACCGATGAAAGACACTTGACTTGGCATGCAGATGAAAGAATTATAGATGGAAAGTTACGACATCCAGCAGATTCACCGCTGTTGACGGAAATTGATAATGATTATCCTGAATTTGGAGAATAATCAAGAAACCTTCGTTTGACTTTGTCTATTGATGGAATGAACCCACACGGTCTTTAAAGTATCTCACATAGCACATGGCTTATGATTATTATGATTTATAACCTACCTCCATGGATATGTATGAAGCGTAAGTACATGATGTTATCTATGTTAATTTCTGGGCCTAAACAACCAGGGAATGACATAGACGTATACTTGACACCCTTAATAGAAGATTTAAAGATTTTGTGGGAGAATGGTCTGGAGGTTTATGAGGGATATAGGAAAGAAATTTTCAACTTGAGGGCCATGTTGTTTGACACAATTAATGATTTTCCAGCATACAAAAATCTATCAGGGTATATCATAAAAGGTTAATGTGTGTGTCCTATTTGTGAAGATAAAACAGATTGGACGCGATTGGAGTTTGGTCAGAAGAATGTCTTTCTCGGTCATCGTAGATTTTTAAATTCTAATCATCACTACTGTGGGTGGAGAAAAACCTTCAATGGAAATCCAAAACAATGTAGAGCTCCACCTATATTGACAGGTGATCAAATTTTTTAAAAGGTGAAAAGACGCGAGTACTCAGTTTTGCAAGCCTTTTGCACATACACTTGTCAATAGTTGGTGGAAGAAGAGGTCAATTTTTGTTTGAATTGCCATATTGGAGATCGTTGTATGTAATACATTTTCTTGATGTTATGCATATTGAAAAAAATGTATTTGATTGTGTTATTTGCACGTTACTCAATTTACAAGGAAAGTCTAAAGATAGCCTTAAAGCAAGAAAAAACTTGATAGTGATGGGGATAAGAACTAAATTAAGACCGCTGAAGAAAGGAAAACAAACATATCTACCACCTGCTACCTACATTCTATCTAGAAAGGAGAAAAATATTGTGTAAGTTTCTAAGTGAAGTTAAAGTTCCAGAAGGATACTCTTCAGATATTAGAAGACTTGTGTTTATGAAAGACCTCAAGTTAAAGAGTTTAAAGACGCATGATTTCCATGTTATAATGAAACATTTTCTACCAATAGGTATACGTTCTACTCTGCCATAAAAAGTAAGAAGTGCAATAACTAAATTGTGTTCTTTCTTCAAGTCAATTTGCAGTAAGGTGATCGATCCTACGATCTTACCAACACTGCAAAATGAAATAGTTATTACTTTGTGTGAGCTTGAAACGTATTTTACTCCATCATTTTGTGAAATAATGGTACATCTAGTTGTTCATCTTGTGAAAGAAACACAATATTGTGGACCAACTTATATGAGATGGATGTGCATCTCTCCAGCTCACGTTGATCGGGAGGAAACTACTGTTGCATATGATAGTGTCCCTCAACTTGCAAACCCTTATCCAAAAGGCCCTCTAGAACCTCCTTATTCATATACTATCGATATCATGTAATTGGACATATCTGGGCCGAATAAGTATATTTGTTAAAAATTATTATTTATATGTTTTAAATAAATTCTCTGCGACATATATTTTTTTTAACAAAAGTGTGAATGTTTTAAGTTTGTAAACCACAACAGAAATTTTTTGAAGCTTTATCAACCTATGAATGATTGGTTCCAAAGTTTCATCTGATACTCTGATCATGTCGACTTGTGTTCTTTCGGGTACATGACCATTAACCATGGCATGCAAAAGGATTTTGCTAAGAGATATTATTAGGAAACATATCTTTCCACTTCTCCGTTAGCGAGATGACGATTACATTATATGTTGTTGCTTGCCTTCTACCCCTTCCCATTAGAGGGAAGTTACTTGATCATTCCAGGATCATATGGGATGAAATCCAGGAGATGATAATCATTTATTTGGGAGCTGATCCAATGGATGCCCTAATGTAGTGTGAAAGCACCAGAGGTGCTCATGACAAATTTTCATACTTTAAGAAACTTTATGGAGAAAACTTGAAGTTGAACGACGATAATCTACAAGTTACCTACCATCAAGAGTGTGCTCTGTGGTGTTACATCCTATTCTTGGTTGGCACGTCAACATTTGTGGACAAAAATTCAAACTACGTCGATGTGGCATACCTTAAGTACTTCGTCGACTTGATTCCTATTCACGAGTGGAACTAAGGGAACGTCTGTTTGGTATACCTATACTCCAATCTGAGCAGAGGTTCTCTTTGGAAGATAAATCGAATCACAGGCTCCTGCACCCTGCTGACGGTAATTTCCATAGCCATCAATAATTTTAAAAGCACTTTTTTTATACTTGTTACTAATATTTTTTTTCTTATTCATTTTTAGGGATGTATCCTATCCCACTTTCACGAATTTTCACGAGTTTGATCGTGTGCTAGAGTATACTGAGGATTGAGCACGTGCATGCCTATATTGCCCGCGCAGATGGAATGATGTTGTGCACTCATTCCGTGTGTATATTAATCGGACTCAACATGATGACATCAATTGAACACCATACACCACTCACCGGGACATTATGACCTTCAACCCGATTTCATTTTGCTCTAGATGGATAGCATGTGGGACAAATCTGATGTACAAGTATCTTTCGAAGTGATGCATGCTTCAATTTGGATATGTGAAGATCATTCTGATATCCCCCTTCGAGACTACTCCTAACAACATCGTTTGTAGACATCTTGATGGCATACTGACAGTTTACGAGAGTCATCTGATATCAAAGGAGTATTAAAGTATGTTAACCACAGGCCATTGATCTTATGTGGACGATTACATGACTTGGTTCTATAGTGTATCATACATGTCATGACACCAGACATTCCTGGACGTCCACCTAGGTCTGCTTATAAGGAGATCCAAGAGAATAAGTATGTCAGGGATGACCATGTCATTGATGTGTTGTCAATCTGTCAAAATATTATGCATATTATGTATGAGGGCATAAAATATGGATTGTTTAATATAGGTGGAGATGATGCGGTTGCCCTAGCACGTTCCATTCTTACTAGACACATAATGTCTTGGGTTACCAACAGAGGAGGAGGCAGAAAATGAGGATTAGGCATATGCAGTAGGTTATGTTTTTTATTTGTATTTTGAGATGTTTTAGTATTATTTTCCATACTTTGAGAACGATATTTGTAATACCATGGATTGATTTTTTAGTTAATGCATTACCTTGTTCTATGATGTTCGTGTTTATTAATGTTTAAATCAAATTATGACACTGTTAGTCGAATTAAAATGTCTTTGGATTAAAGAAAAATACAAATTTAGGGCAATGTTTCTACCTAAGATGCATACAGGTAAGTTTTCGAAGATGCATCTCCAAATTCACCCAGAAATATTCACGGATGCATCTTTGAACCGATTTTTGGCAAAAACTGGGTGGCTACTTGAATTACGAAGGATGAAGTGATTTCAGGTGTGTCAGGAGATGCATCTCGGAAAATACCTGAGGGTAATCTTTGGTTTTCAGAGGTGTGAATCACACCATAAGAGTGCAAAAAGAAATTCTCTTATATCATATCATGCCATTTATATGGGCAACAAAAGCCCAAACCCAAAACTTTTAAAATGCAAAATACAATGCTACAAGTTACACTTCGACACAACAACTATAAACTATATTCAACTCTATCGAATACAGTCATATCTAAACAACTCAGTTCGATTGAGTCAAACGTACCATTGTCGAACTCAGACTTGAAACACTTGATTATAGGCCTTCCAACCGCATCTAACTTCACCAACTTATAAGAGGAACTAGTTGTAAACTCTGCCATTTTTCGGGTTCACCCCAAATAAGACAATCATTTTATCTATTTAAATCAGGCAGTAAAGTACCTACAATTTCAAAAAAAAAAAAATAGTTGATTCAAAATGATATGTATCAAGAGTTGGACATCTCAATCTCCGACTTTAGTCTAAAAAAATCAACCAGAGACACTTATGTCTCAATAAACTAAAATAGGATGTAGCACAAGGTCCCCAATAATTATTCTTTATGGTAGCCATGCATTAATAAAGAAGAACACAAATTTCCCTCCTCGAACTAGTCATCTACCTCCCTTCATGTTCATGATGTATTCTTATGTACAATTGATTTCAGGCTAAATTTTCGAACCGATACTCTTAGTTTTTACTCGGGGCACCATATCAACACTTTCTTCTTAGCACTCGCACCTAAAGAACATCCAGTTTATTTATAAGATTAAGACCCTTTTCTCACTTTAATAATTGAAGCTACGTTGAAGCATTGGAGGTCCCGGAACCCCAAAATCATCTTCATTTTTTTTGGTTTTTTTAAATTCTCACAACTTGTCATATACTTGCTTTGGGATGAAGGCGGAGTTTGAGCAAAGGTGACTCTCCCTCCAAAAGATTGACCATTTGCTCCCCATGTACTTAGCATCTACATAGTCTTCTCTAATAAGTGATCATATAATTATCTATTTCTACCATGAAGAAGAAGAGGCACGCCAAGGTATTTACCAAGCTCACATGTGAGATTAAACCCTATCATTTGCTAAGTTCTGTAGTTTGAGAACTATAGACATTTTATCGAACAAGCATAGCATTCGAGTCTTTGCCAAAGAAACCTTTTGACCCGAGACTTTAGAAGAAGATTTCAAGCATTTCATAATGTTTAAAACGTAGTTTTCTGATGCTTTCCAAAAAGAGAAGAAGATTGTCTGCAAATAAAATGAGATATTTTGGGTCCCGATCTAATCTAGAGTATTAACTTCCATATTAATCAGGTAGAACTAACCTTTCAAGGATAGAACAAAGAGGTAAGGCAAACGAGGGTCTCCTTTTCTCAATCCAAGAGACAATTGGAAAAACTTAATAATTGCACCATTGAACAAAACACTCGTCCTACAATTTGATATACAAGAAATGATTAGTCGAATGCGAGCATTGTGTCCCACGTCTTTTAGTGTATCTTCATAAAAACTCCATCGCAACCTCTCATACACTTTTTTTCAAATCCACCTTGATGGCTAACCAGTCCAATTATCCCTTCTTGCTTGGGAAACCACAATGTTATTCGTACTATGTCGCTTCCAAACAAAACTACAGTGATTAGGAGAGATTAAACTATGCATAATTTTCTTCCATCGAGTGGAAATGATCTTTGTTTTCTCCTTTGAAACTATAATTTGATCATATGTATAATAATGAGAGGTTACAAATGGACAATCCTGTTGTGAAATTATAAATGACAGGATATTGTTTTCATTCTTCAACTGTAAATTCATTTTCCTACAAGTTTTAAAACATGGCAGCTATATCTATGCTATATGATCACTTCCATTCAGACACAAATTCTAGACTCACATAACAATCAATCTTACTTCTTTTTCACTATTTTTCCATCCAAAATTGTTCAGGGACTCGCTTTCTTTTGCCATCACAGATTTTAAATCGCTCATGATTGATAAATTCCTTCTGATAATCATGAATTTTGAAAGGGTTACAAGGGCTTACGAGAAGACAGATAATTCTCAGAACAGCCACACCCAGATAGTAAACTATGAAACCATCCACTAAAAATGAATATAGACTTCTATGTTTATACCTGCAAATATACATCCAAATTAGATTCAGTCATGTACAGACAACATTGGATACAGAGGATTCGAAATATCAAACCAACATGGACACCAAAAATATAAGTAGTTAAGGTATATTGTAGCATACCAGTTTGATCTTTCACATGAAATGGGAAAAGTAACTTCAATGTGACTTATCATCTAACTGTTGTCTGTAAACTGCTAAGCTCTGCAGACACGAATGGCAACTTACAGCATGAACAAATAAATAAAGACATAGTCTGATGTCGACTACCAAGCTAAGGGACGATACCTGAGTATATGCATAAACACCAGCTTCTGTAGGTCCCACAGGACTTCCTCTACTATTAAACTTCCCCTCTTTATATATGTAAAGCAATGGTATACCAGTTGACAATTCTAGACTAGTGACCTGTTTGTTAATAGAGAAGTAAAGTAAGGATCAATCCTGGTTCAAACGATACCATACATAAAAAATGATATGGTGGAAATCAAAAGAAAAATAAGATGCTACCTCTTGAGAGGTCAGTCCATCCAGATACATTATAATAGACCTTAGTGAGTTCGCATGAGCGGCAACCATCACATGTTTTCCTGACTTCAGCTGCGGTTCAATCTACAATGCATTCTTCTCAGCATCATCGCTCTTGGCAATTTAAAATATTTTAATCCACAACAAAATCAAATATAACAGTTTCAACATTGACATTCTTACAAAATCCTTAAAATAGGCAACAGCTCTCCGTGAACACATTTCCAAGCTCTCACCATTGGGAGGTGAAATATCATAACTTCGACGCCACTCGTGTACTTGATCCTTCCCATATTTTTCTGCAGTCTCTTTCTTGTTATGACCCTGTAACTCCCCGTACCTGTAGAAGTATAATAGAGAATTACATTCTATCCTTCTGAAACTCATTGAAACATACTATGAACATGAACAAAGGCATAGCCACATACATTCTTTCATTCAACTGCCAAGTTGTTATAACTGGAATGGATTGCTTCGTGGTTTTTGCACTGTATACTCCACTCCACGTTGTTGCCTGTTCACTCTCATTATGTATGATAACAGGAACCTATATAGTAAACAATCGGTAAAGAAGTATTGGTAGACACCTCAAAACAGTTGTGGAGATAACGGTTTTACTTAAAAGCAAGCCACATGAGGCACCGGTTCAAATTATTGAATAATAATGAATATGCATTGATTGAACATAAACCAAGTATTTTGATCATAGAAAACGCAGAAAGTTTATTTGTCCGCTTTACTTCGACTAGTGTAAAGAATCATGAACAAAATGCAAAATTGCTGGGGAGATCCCACTTCTGCTCCCTTGCCGAGGGTAATCAAGACTCTGATACCACTTCTCCGCTCCCTCACTGAGGGTAACTAGGACTCTGATACCACTTGTTGGGGAGTCCAAGGAGTGTCAGAAGTGTCAATGGACTAATTGTTAAGGATCCAAGAGATCTCGAGATCCCACTTTTGCTCTCTCGCTGAGGGTAATTAGGACTCTGATACCACTTGTCCGCTCCCTCACCAAGGGTAACTAGGACTCTTATACCACTTGTTGGGGAGCACCAGAAATGTCAATGGGCTAAACGTTCAGGATTCAAGAGACCTCGACATCACATATCCATACAAAACCTGGCAATATGAGACTTTATCACTCAACTTGAATCCCAACAAAAATGAAATCACCAAACAACTAAAATCACCTTACTCTATATTAGCTTATGTCAAAGATTTATTGTTAACAAAACTGAATGTCATCTTAAATGGGCATAATCACTTTCTTGTAAGCATTTTCCACTATACCAATTGCAAGAGTCAAAAACATATGGGGTAACATTAGCTGTCAAATTTAAACTTAACAGAAAAATTCACTACTAATTATATGACATAGCATTTTTCGACATAAAAAATGTTCTTTAAGCAAGTAACTTAGAATTTCATCACAAACGGAATCAGTACCTTGTTTTCGATATGCTGAGTCATTGCAAGCATAGCTGTCATCTGTGCTCGGATTAGCCCAGATGTAAAAATTAGATCAATTGGTATATAGCTAATCCTCCTACCAGCTTCAATGGCTTCCTCCACTCCTCTCCTAGTTAAAGGCACATCACAAGATCCTGTAAACAAGTTCTTCTCATTCCACATAGACTCGCCATGACGAATCAATATCAAAGTACTCTCAGCTACAAAAGCATGTTCAGTGTTCACAACACCCACCAATAATAAGAATACACAAGAGAGTTTCAAGAGAATAGTTCCTTACTTGATGAGTGATGAGAAGTGGAGTGTGATGATGTGGGATCAACCACAGAAGCATGAGAAACTGATGCAAGAAGAGGGTGCAATTTATGGTGACTAGCATTTGAAGTAAAGCGCGTTGAGATTGATTTCCTAAATATTCTAGAAGATCCATAGGTAGGAACATCGTTGCACCAGAAACGAAGACCCGTAGGTTGGTGAAAAAATGTAGCAGACATTGTCCTGATAAATCGCAGAAAAACTGATGAAAATTGAAAACACTATTGTTCTTCTTGCAATAGGAAGATAGAATTATCAAATTTAAGAGACTGCGTGAAGGATCTTAAGGGAAAAAGTGATAGAAGAAACATGATGAGAATTGTGGAGTATCGAAGTGAGTCAAAGGGTGTTGAAGGAGAAGAAGACAAGAAACTGTGGTTCCTACCACCGAGATTCGAAAATGATTCTAAACACAAGACTTGTTTCTGTGTGAGAGGTTTCTACGACGCCGTTTCAAGGACTTCAATGTATATTTTTTTATTGGCATAATTAGTGATATGTTATTAACTTAATTTATCTTAAGGTTTTATTTCATTTTCTTCATTGGGTTCTATTCGATAAATATAGAGGATGATTGATAAATTAGTTGATATCTTATATTTTATTATTGATAATTGATGACTGGTAGTTTATAATTGATGCTGATGACTTATAACTGATGAAGTATTCGATAAATTTAGCGGTTCAATTAATTGATAAATTAAAATGATATAAAAAATATTTAATATATAATTATTTTATTTAAATTAAAATAAATTGTTAAAATAGTAAGTCATCAATTTTACTAAGGGACTAAATTCAAATCTTATAATTATTTAAGGATTTGAACCATGACAGTTAAACAAACTATGATTAAAGTGAATTTGTAAAATGTTATTTACTAAACCAGGATTTCATAGCATTTTGGATTAATGAAACATTTCATATCAATAGAATTTAGAATATAATGACATCAAATCAGAATCTTGTTCAATCATTTGATTCAAACCAAAAGCATTGAATCAAAATGACATTAAATATGTTCTAAAATGGCATAAGGTGTTAGGTGTATAGAGACACAACTACAAAAGGGGATACCCAAACAGTACTACAAAAGATGTACCCAAACATTACCTAAACATAAACATCATCTACTAAATCTTATGCATAATCCTATGTTTTGATTTTTAAAAAAGTGAATTAATCTTTCATCAAATCTTACTTCATTACTTGATTTTAAAGAGTGTATATATCAATCTTCATCAATCTGGATGAACCTCGTTCCTTGATTCTAGCAAATAAATTTGGCTATTCCAGCATTCTTTTAGTAATGTTCTCAATTGCATCCTAATAGTTATAAAATTGATTATCCAACATTAAATTCACGAATCTTTCATCATAGTAATTCACAAACTAATTATAAGAACACTAAGGATTCAAACAATGTTACTAAATATTTAGCAAAATTCTCAACCACAATCGAAACAAAACCAGTTATAGCCTTAGAGAAAAGCCTCTCCAACACCCTATAAAAAATTTGAATTCTCAACACTAATTTATGAGGGTTTATTACAATTATTATTCCCAACCAAAATTATATGTGTTAAATAATGAGAACCCCTATAAATCATTATCTAAAACTTGTTCGAGGTAGCAATTTTGGATAAATGCTTCAAACTATTAGGAACTTCGTCAGATTTGGAAGTGATCAAACTATTCAAAACGTTAGAAACGATGAAACATTTTTTGTGGAATTTGAAACGAGCTCACTGAAAGAAACAAAAGCTCTAATGAGTTTTATGAGACTGTTCCTCTTTTGAACTATATATGACAAACAATCAACTTTGTAAGAACAGTGGAACGTTCATTCGAACGGAAAGAGAAATCAAAATCCTAGAAGGTGGAATTTGATGGAATGGATCTTGAATGTAAAATGAGATTGATAAATCAACTTTTTTTGTAGATGAGTACCTTGAGTTGCCATGGAGATGAGAGGGAGAGTTTGTTAGGACATTTGCATGTAATGACCTGGCCTTGAGTTGTCAATGACCTGGCCTTGAGTTGTCACATAACAAAGGCTCAAAAGATGGTTGTGCTGGATGGAGATGGCGACGATTAGGTTTTGTCAAAGAAGAGAGAAAATTATGTCATTAGATTGTGTAATGCCAATTAGATTTATGGGTGAGAAGAAGATTTGAGAGAATTGAGAATTCCTCTCAAACTAAAAAGCTCAAATAAGCCACTCATGATGAAGCTTCAGATGAATAATATGATGATGGTGAACTATCTTTTATCATTAAAAGATTTCAACAACTAACCAGAAAGAAGAAAATATTATAGGGTAATAAAGATGGCTTCAAAGGGTCAAGTTCTAGGAGTAAAGATCCGGATGGCTATTACAACTACAAGAAACTTGGTCACTTCATTGTTGAATGTCCTGATCTCCACAAAGAAAAAAGCATGAAGGAAAAATTCCAGAAAAGCAACTTCAAAGGAAAGTTCAAGAATAGTCTCATGGCAACATGGGAAGAACTTGACAATGAAGGAGAAGATGAAGAAACCAATATTTCCTTGATGGATTTCAACCTTTTCAGATTTAGAATCTGAAGCTGGTTCAAAATCAAGGTCATAAGATACATATCAGGTACTTTCCGAACTCTCTATATCTGATTTGGCTAATCTTTTCACGAGTTTATGGAATGATGCCAGCAGAAACCTAGGCATGTGAAAATGCTAACAAAGCAATATGATCTTTTAAAAGATGAGCTAAAACTTTCTAATTTTTTTTTGAAAAACTTGAGAGAAATCAAATTTCTTTAGCACAAGACATGTCTGACAAACCTCTGGATAAAAATGGATTAGCTATTCAAACTTTTATTATATATGGGTTTGAAAGAACCAAACTTGCTTCCATGATATATGAAGTAAGGAAGAGCAAAAGATAAGGTATTGGATACTATCAAAAACCTTATAATCCAAGGTATAATGTTTTGGTAAAATCATAAAACCCTTATTCTTCAAGCACTGCTCAAAAGGGGATGAATGCTTACTTTATGCATGCTGCTAAACATGGTAAAATTTTGAATCAATCAGAACCTATGACAAATAACTCTTAAGTTCTGAAGGAATAAAGATCTCAGACTCAAGAGTGAAAGGTTCTAAGTAAATAATAACCTAAGACTATCTAGTCAAAGACTTTGAAGAACTCATAATCCAAGACTATTGTATCTAAGGTTTCAAGATATTCAGAAGTTAAGGCCAAAACTTATCCTGGGAAAAATGTTAGGAATGATTTTAAACCTTACTATAAGGCTAAGTTACAAATTAATAAGAAATCCTACAAAACTAACCTCAGAGGACCCATAAGAGTATGAGTACCAAAGAATGATATTGTTTTTGTTGCATATGTGCTTAAAGGAAAGAAAAAAACGACATATGCTCCATGACAGTGGTTGCTTACAACCTTCAAAAAGAAGATGCATACATTCCAAATCCTAACTCTGAAAGAGGGAGTAAGTATGAAATCATGAATAAACTAGAAAGATAGTATCATTGGTACTGGGAAGACCGAAGTCCTCCTATGTTGAACTGGTGCTTCAGACTAGTGTTATATCTTTGAAGTTTATCCAATTCTCTTTATATTTATGATAAGACTTTTAGTGGTGATCAGAAGAGCATTATTGGAACAAGAATGACCCCCCTTGGACAATCTCAAACTCTGATGTTTCAAAAAAGAGGTATGATTATCTCTCTTTTTATTAGATAAATCCTAACATTTGTTAATGTTTGTCCGAAGATTTTCATATTTATGAAATAAGAAATACATTTCACTATGATAATTCTACTTCTATCTATTGGGCATAAAATCTTACTTTATATCATAGATTGATGTTGTTCATAAGCTACCATGATCAGAAAGCTCTGAGTGAGCTTCTAATGAATATATAGCCTCTGAAGCATCTCAGCCTCTGATATTATGAATAAGATTATCTACCTCTGATATGCACACAAATGGACATTCTTTGGTAAGTGCCTTTGGCATCTATCCTCGTATGTCTCATAAATTTGAAACATCTTTTGACACGTGAATTGTTACTATTGAGTAAGAATTTCTTAGTGGTTTTCATTTACTTCTTTGTTGTCTATTTCTTTTTGCATATATGTTGTGTTTTGTTTGAAATTCCTTTTTCACTCAAAACACTCAGTTATATAAAAAACATACACTTCAATTCTCACTACCTACTTTGATTTTTCTAAGCTTCTCTGAAAAGCCCTTTTTTCAAGTAAACCCTAGAAACCCTAAAATATCTTCTCAACAATGGCGTCCACATCCGATTAAACTTGCACGCATGAATGTCGGCTCTGGAAAAAGTATGACCATCAAGCCTAAGCCCATGGATTTGAATCAAGATGATCTAAAGCCTTTGGTGGAACATATTGTTGATTTTGATTCGTTCAATCAGAATGGGTATGATCTTTGAAGCTTCTTCAGAGTTTAATATTGGTCTCATATCTTTTAAATGATGAATGGACCTACCTATCCTTATCTTGTGAAGAATTTCTAGGTTATGGCCGAAGTTTTTTGATGAACTTGCTGCATCTGATGAACTTATACTTTTGGTGGAGAAGAAAAATTATTTTAAGGGGAAGAAGATTAAGAAGAAGTTGGATTGAAGAAGTGGAAATTATATCTACTGTGATAGGTGTTGATATGGTCATCACTCAGAAGACTATTGCTAAACTTTTGGGAGCACCAAACTCTGGAAGGTTTATTGTGGGTACCAAAGACAACAACCTTGAAGCTGAGACAATTAAGAGTTACTTATTTGAGAATGTTGATAAACTTAGTTTCTCTGACTTTGGAAAGGTCAAGAACAGGAGGAGGAAATTCAAGATTCTATTTAAAATCTTAATTAGTTGTTTGATTTCTAGATAAGGAAGCACTAATCATATTTCTTGGGATCACAAACAGTTTCTTTTCTACTTGAAGAATGAAGACAAGACAAATTTTTCTGCCTACATTTTCCATTATCTTTGTGAAGCAATCAGATATAGCACAAAGCTTTGCAAGAAGAATGTGCCCTGTGCTAGGCTTTTGTCATAATTATTCCTTCAGGTTCGTCTAATTGATGTATGAAAAACTTGCCTGACAATAAGCATCTAAAGGAAATGTATGGAAATGTGTTTTTTTCTTCTGTTATGGGTAATATGAAGCTTATGAAGAAAAGATATATTGTTGCTTCAAAGGTACCTTTCTTTGTCAGGTGTACCAATCCTAATTATCTTGAGGTTTATCCTCTCATCACCAGGATGGATAATCCTGAAGTAATCAAGAACTTCATTGAACAATCATTCAAATAAGGAAAAGTAATCATACTCAAGGACATTCTTAACAAGCCTATTGAAGTGTTTAAGGTTTCTAATAGGTGGAAGTAGGTGGTTTCAGATGTTCAGAAACCTTCCAACAAGAAATTTGTACATCAAAAGAATATTGAGAAGGAAATTGAGGAGTTCATTGTATCTACTAAGTTGATGCCCTCCAATACTAGAAGTGGAATGTCTCCTAAGAAAGTTTCTTTTGTCTCTGTCATTTCATAAGCACAAAAAAGGAATAAGAGAATGAGAAAAATGATTGAGTTAGAAGAGGAAGAAGAAGAGGGTGTAGGTGCAACCTTGACTAGAAAGAAGAAGATTGCAAATGTCTTTACTCAGGAGAGTACAATTAAGCATAGCCCAAAATGTGCTTAATTATTAGCATTTGTGATGCTGGATCAGTCGATAAAGCTTTCAGAATTCACTGATGATGGGAATTAAAAAGCATCTAATATTAGTGGACTGGAATCCTTTTACGTTCAAGTTGTATAAGTTATGGATGGATTGAAGACTATTGTGTCTGAAGCTTCTATTGTTCCTGAAGAAGCTGTGGCTGCATCAGAAGCTCTGAATGCTGGTGGAATAGGTATCAATCTGAACCTATTATCTGAATATGTGTTTTATTACTCCACCCTTATTAGAAAATCACTAACCCGCTCACCAATTCCATCACCTATTCACTGTCATATACATCCTTCCTCACCCATTGTTGAACCCATGGGAGAACATAATTAGTTAGCTCTTATGTTTGACCAACCATCACCTATCAACACCATGTATGAACCACTTATTGATGTCTCCAGTGGAAAAACTTCTTCTTTAAGTCATGAATCAATACATGAAGAAGCAAGTTTTGTAGCTAAGCTTGGTCTAAAATCCTTTAAACCTATACTTGTCACTATTAAACCAATTCCATTCATTCACATTCAAGTTGTCTCTCCCCAAGACCAACCCACTACCTAAACATGTTTTGCTTCTAAAGTTGAAAATGCAACAGTTTTTGTCATACCTTAAATTTTGACCCTAAGATATATACCTCATCATAGGAAATCCATTAACCTAAGGATTGTGTTAGACTGATTTGAACACTATCCCCGCAATGAATCAGGATTCTTGAGTCCCTCGGAGGATTCAGGAAAATGACCAATCATTAGTACGTAAGATTTTCAACCTTTTAATCATTATTAGAGGATTAATAAATCCCAAATGATGAAGAATCATCCCAAGATTGTACAAGAATTTCAGTGATCTGGGCCCCAAGCCATCAGTATCACCAATTAGGGTTTCAGTCAACTGAGCCCTCAAGATGAAATTTTTCATGGGAAAAGAAGCCAAGGCCTCCACATGTCATCAAGAAAGGATGACATGACTTTGACAAGCCATCTACAAGTCCAATAGATGTAGAGATCAAGGATTTCAAGATTAGGGTTTCACAGTGCCCCAAATTAGGGTTTTAACTAATCGGGGAACCCAAAGTTGAAATTTTCATCTGGACATGAGCCAATACCACAGATAATGGTTTAAATAGCTCATATACATCATGGAAGTCCATTCATAAGGTCAAAATACCTTAGAGGATGTCCAGTAAAAAAATCAGAAAACCAAGGGGTGTCCAGTGTAATTTCCATATGGACCAAAAAGTCAAAGTTTGACTTTTTCACCCAAAATGATTCTCATGACCTGTATTACAGGAATATACGATCCATGAATGCATTTGATCACAAAAAATCATAAATTTGAAAATAACTTGTAAATGGGGCAACCTTTGAAACTTATAAATTTTTCTGAGTTATAAGAAAAAGTGTTCAAGTACCCTACTTCCATGCATCATAACTTGTGATCCAAACATCAGATTTTTGTGAACCAAAGCTCAAATGAAAGATCTTGCCACAAAATACAAATGATTTAGCTACATAAAAATCCAATTCCTTATGGATTTTAAGTTAGAGATTGATCAAAATCAAGAAAAAAAAACTGAATTTCAACACTTAGACAAAATCTACCTAAGTACAAAATCAGTCCAAACATCAAAATTTGGAGGGATTTTTCACATATTTCCAAGTTGATTCAGGTCCTCGTGAAAACACCAATGTTGTTGCAAATGTTGCCAACAACTCAAAGAACCAATTGGCATGAAAAGATCTTGCTTGTGCATGAAAAAATCATGCATCAAAAAGTGACTTTGACAAACTGTTTTTCCAAAAATAGATTTTATAAAACTTGGAATTCTGATTTTGTGAATCAAAGGATAAGATCAAGTGGTCTTAAGCATCTTAACAATCATTACAAACCCGATCAAACCTGCAAATTCATGATTGCACCAAGGAATCCACATAAAAGGAATTTATGAATTTAAACACATATGCCTTTTGATCCATGGTCACCATGATCCAAAATGGCATATTCTTATATCTTTTGATCAACAAGCAATAGGTGTCCACAATCCAATTTCAAAATAACTAAGGAATGTGAATTAGTCTACTGTATAGCTGAGCCATTTGGGAATCTTATCATTTCACCATTTAAAGGATTTTATGGCAAGCCATGACTCACAATGTTGATCTTATCCCTTCAAGACTTAGGGGCTAAGCAATCTCAACATGTTTGCATATAAATAAAGACCTCATTTGATCATAAAACTTACACCAAAAGGTCATAAGGTCTTTGCGAGCACGAAAAAAAAACAATAGGTTCTCAGGCCTATCCAAAAACATCACAAAATTATGAAAACACAAAAACACAACTTCATCCTATCTTACCAACACTTATTTCATTCCCAGACCCAAATCAAAGAAACCCCACCAATATCAAAAAGAATAAATTTTGCCATATACTTAGGAGAAATAATCTGTAAAAGGATCCATAACTATGTGGGCATCTGTTAAACAATAGTGTGCAAAACGAGGTGAGTTTAAGATATCTTTTCCCTTCCATAATCAGCTTCATCAGGAAAAATAAGAAATCATAAAATAGAAAAAATACGATAGTGATTAATGACCATGAAAATCGAGCTACAGTTGTCCAACCAATTTTTACCTCCCCGTCTAGAACACCTCAACCATCACATATACCTTTACCTCAACCTTCACCTATGAAATCCCCTCAAAGAGAACCTACCATTGTTCAGATTCAACCTCGGGATAAAGTTGCATCTGAACTACAACTTTTCTGTTAGGAGGAAAAGTGGTTAATGTCCAAGTGTCGTTAGCTTGTAAAGCATTAAACTCATTTTTCATGGATTAAGCCCAAGCATGTTGGAGTAGAGCTTGCTTTATACTTGTAGGTTCAGATTCAGTTGGTACCATATAGGCTTTAAGTTTGGAGTGTTCAGTTTTGGCTCTAGTAAGAATGGGATGAGCATTCTCAAGAAGGGAATCAACTGGTTTACTTGGAATAATATAGGGAGATTGAGATGAGTTTGAGATAGGAATGCAAGAGGATAAAGAGATTTCATTAGAACAAAAGGTAGTCTATTTTTCATATGCACTTTGCTCAGGATTATGTTTAAATTTAGATAAATCCTTAAATTGATTAGTATCCTTTGGATACTGAGATCTATCACAAGAAGGATTAGGGGTATGATCTGCAGTGTTGTTGTTTTTGTGTATATACCTTAACTTTGGCATTGTACTTAGGTAAGATTGGTGCATTAAGTATTGTACTAAAGGTATTAGACAACTCATGAGGGACATTAACATGATTAGGTCTGTTGACTTCCTAAGCCACAACAGAGGACGTAATAGTTAAGTGAGCAGACAAAGTTGCATAGGTAGTCTGATTTGGGATCAGGACTAGGTAAAGTAAGGGACTAGGGCCCCCAGTCTTGTATGTTTCTATATACCTAGCCGTTTTTTTAGTTATAGGAGATTGAGTAGTTGTGTTAGGTGTTATGTTCTGACTAGACATTGTTCCATTTGTGACGGGTAGAGATATATGAGAGATGGTTGGACCAGGTATATGAGATGTAATTGTAAGCATATAAGGAACACTAATAAGACCAGTCATGAGTTATTCATTAGGAGGATTACTAGATACATTCTTTTTACTAAACAATTTGGGATAAGCAAAGTAGCTTTCATTGAATGTAACATCCTTAGATATAATTTTTTTTGCCTTCCTTACTTAGACACTAAAACATCTATGTTGATAAGACACTCCTAAATACACACACACACACTCTTGACTCCTCAAATGAAATTTATGTTTATTATATGGTATAAGTAGGGGGAAACATGAACAACCAAAGACATTTAATGAGGTATAACCAGGCTTCTTGCCATAGAAAGCTTGAAAGGGTGAAAATGCCTTTTTCAAGGAGGCATTCGACAACCTATTTAATGACATGAACAAAAGTAGAAAAGCTATACTACCAGTAGGTTAGAGGTAAAGAGGCATGTTCAAAATGGGTGAGACCCATTTCAACTATGTGTCTATGTTTTCGCTTAACAGAATCATTTTGATAAGAAGTGTGAGGGTAGGTAAGTCTATGATTTATCCCTAGTTCAGTGAGAAATTTAGTAAATGGTTTAAACTCTTCACCAAGATCAGTTTGGACAGACTTAATAGTTACTTATAACTGAATTTGGACAAATGTATAAAAGAGTTTAAAAGCTTACAATGCTTCAGAATTTTGCTTGAGATAATATAACCATGTATATCTAGAGTGACCATCTATAAAAGAAATGTAATATTCGTAGCCTAAACTAGAGGTATTAGGGGATAGGCCCCACAAGTAAGTGTAAATTATATCAAAGGGTTTGTGATAAACTGTATCAGTTAATGGAACATGTAACATATGATGTGCAAAAAATATTACCATGTTTATTAGATGAAGGTATATTATACACTTTGAGTATATGAGCAACAAAGGTAAAATTTGCATGGCCTAGCCTATTGTTCCAAAGAGAACTAATGTTACAATTATTTGAAAAAGATGAATTAGAATGAGAAGTAACATAACTTTGAATAACAGTAGTGGAACTCATATTGTTAGTCAAAGGGGGTTAAGATCCTCTCCATTTCTTTGTCTCTCCATTTTCTCCATTACTATAGTTTTGTGTGTAATAAACACGTATTTCTAAGACACGTGACATATAATTAATATTTATTTGACTTTATACACATAAAACCATAGTAATGGAATACTCCATTTCTTTTAGGAGATGGAGTGGATCCTTGCTCAGTCAAAGTTTATGAGCTCCAGAGACAGTTGAGGAAAGCAATAAAGGCCACTAGCATCTAGAACTCCTTCAACAATGACTTGTTTAGAAGCCTGCGTTTAATATAGCATTTGTCAGGTTGGAATTCAAAAGCAACATTGTTATCACTAGAGAATTTGGAAACAAATAACAGGTTTTTAGTGATAGAAGGCACATGTAGGATATTGGTAAGACTTAACTTATAGTTGGGATAAATCTTAGAGTAAAATTTTGTGGAGCTTGCAGACTGTATGCTAAGTGTTTGACCATTTCCTTCATAAACATTATTAGACCCTACATACTTTCTTGTGTTTTCTAATATAGAAGCATAGGGAGTTAAGTGGTGAGAAGCACCTGAATCTTCAAACCAAGCTTGAGATTCCAACTTTGAGGTAAGAAGCATTCTTGTGTATAAGTTGTTGGTCGACTTGTTGAAGCCATCATTGCCATGGCTTGAGTACTTTGTGTAGCATCTTGATTAGACTCACAAGTTAAACTTGAGCTTTTTGCAGTGTTGGTTGAGGCATTGGATGCAGAAGGAAGCATGTAATTTTCATCAAACATGTGCCAGCAAGAGGTGACTTCATGCCCATACTTTCCACATAGTTGACATGTAGGTCTATTTCCAGTTGTAGTTCTACCTCGGCAACGACAATGCCCTCGACCAAATCTTCTTCTTCCACGATTGTAAGAGTATGCTCCTTTGGAGCTATTCTCTTCTTTGTTTGTGTGAGGAATATTAGCAACAACATTTGCAGTGGCCAATTCTTGACAAAACTTGTCAAGTTGTGCTTCTTGCACATACAACAAGGCTCCAACATCACATGGAGTGGTAGGTGTAGGGCAATCATACATTTACATGACAATGGGATTGTACTCTTCGGGTAAACCTTCAAGAATCAGATCAACTTGATCTTGCTCAGTGATAGAGTCACCAACAATAAGTAGAGAGTTAACATTTGCCTCAATTCAGAGGACGAATTTAGTGATTGATTTGTTCCCTTTCTTATTCGATTTTAGCTTTACACGAAGTTGACGAACCATAACTTTCATTTGTGCGTTGAAGAATTGATGAATCTTGTCCCAAACTTCAAACACGCGCTTGCACGCAAGAACCCTAGGAAGCACAAATTCAAATTTTGTGGATAATAGCCAGATGAAGATAGCTTGATCTTGTACGGTCCAAGTTTCATACTCTTCAGAAATCGTACCTTCAATGCGATCTTGAGCCGATTTATACTTCCATGATATCTGAGGATTAACAACCAGCTTATGCATCTTCTGCATCAGAATCATGCCTTCGACCAATTGATTCCATAATAGATACTTGTTCTCTTGCAGTTTGATTGAGAGCTTTGGTCCAAAGGAGTACAAGGATTTTGTTGAGGTAAATATGGTGGAAATTTTTTGAGATTGAACTTTGTTCGCTGATTCTTGATTTTCTGGATCCTCCATTGTTGAACCAAGTCAAGCTTGTTGTGGCAGATCATAGATAAGTAATAGAGGAAGAGCATACCATTGAAACCGCAAACAATATCATATTAGAGATGAATCACAATGTTCATCTTCATTCTGAATACAATGCAAACCAGAGAAAATAAAAATAGAAATGGAAGAAGAAATAATTCAAAAAATGAATTGTGTGTTAGTTAGACTTGTATAGGAGCTAGTTTAAAAATGGGAGAAGTTATTATCATATAATTATAGTAACTACAAAAAAAAAAAAAAATGTTTTTCATGTAGGTATTGATATTAAAAGTAGATACAACAATTCAAACAATTAGGGATCCATCGAGAACAACCTTGAATTAAATGAATTATTATTTTTGTCAAAAATAAAAAGTTAAAAATTATAGAAACCATTATTGTGTAACTGCATGGGCCCATTATTCACGTCCACTCTTTGTATACCACGTGTAGTACCCCTATTGCAGTTTTTCTTTATAAATACAATCATCTTCAACAACGTGAAGCTACACCACTACCACTAACCACCTACTCTTCTTAAAAAAAAACACTTTCCTCCTTTTCTCTTTGTGATTTCCATATTCACGAAAATGTTCATAGAGAGTTTCAAGGTTGAGAGTCCTAACGTCAAGTACACAGAGACAGAGATTCAATCTGTGTACAGTTATGAAACAACTGAACTTGTTCATGAAAACAGAAATGACACTTATCAATGGGTTGTTAAGCCTAAAACTCTCAAATATCAGTTTAAAACACAAACAAATGTCCCTAAATTGGGGTACTATAATGTCCTTTTTTTTTTCTTTCTTAATTCTGTAAAAAAAATTATTTCTATTTATTTTGTTATTTATGTTTGTGTTTTTTTGTTGTTGATATTGTTAGGGTAATGCTTGTTGGGTGGGGTGGAAACAATGGTTCAACACTCACTGGTGGTGTTATTGCAAACAGAGAGTTAGTTTCATCTTACTCAGTCACCATTATTTTGCTATTATTTTGTAGTATTGATACCTATGTTTCAAAGATTATTATTTAGTGTTAGTGTCGTGTTTTTGGTGTTTGTTACGGTAATAATTGAAGAAAATTATGTTTTGTGACTTAAAATTTTCAGGGGTATTTCATGGGCAACAAAGGACAAGATTGAACAAGCCAATTATTTTGGTTCACTGACCCAAGCATCAGCTATCAGAGTGGGGTCTATTCAAGGAGAGGAAATTTATGCCCCATTCAAGAGCCTTCTTCCTATGGTATACGAGTAATTTTATACACTTAGTATTAATATCTATCAAGCATCGACACCTCTAAAAAAAGTATCAGTGTTACCGACAGAGACACTTCACTTATACCGGTGTTGATAAGTTAGTATCAGTGTCATGTTTCTCTAGTGTGTCCGAATGTTGGATTCACACTAGTGACATGAAGTCTTATGATTTCAAATATACGCAAGACAATTAATTTTTTTTAATTATAGTTCTTGAATAAATGAATTATTTCATAAGTATGAGTTTGGATGAATAAATTTATGCAGGTGAACCCTGAGGATATTGTATGGGGAGGATGGGATATAAGTGACATGAACCTAGCAGATGCCATGGGTCGAGCCAAGGTGTTTGACATCGATCTACAGAAACAATTGAGACCTTACATGGAATCCATGGTTCCACTTCCTGGAATCTATGATCCTGATTTCATTGCTGCTAATCAAGGAGAACGTGCGAACAACATCATCAAAGGAACAAAGAAAGAACAACTCCAACAAGTCATCAAAGACATTAAGTATATATAATTCAATATAATTTAATCGAGTACCTTATGATTGTTTTTGAAACTTATATAAGAATTTTTGTGAAATTTAAGGGAGTTTAAGGAAGCTAACAAGGTTGACAAGGTTGTTGTACTGTGGACTGCAAACACTGAGAGGTATAGTAATGTTGTTGTGGGACTAAATGACACTACGGAAAATCTCTTAGCTTCTGTGGACAAAAATGAATCAGAGATTTCACCTTCAACCCTTTTTGCTTTGGCTTGTGTTCTTGAAAATGTTCCTTTCATCAATGGAAGCCCTCAAAACACCTTTGTCCCAGGTTATTTTCTACACTTGTTTTCTAAATTTGATTTTCGCAATTCAGACGAGTTTGACAAAATCACAAAAATTGAAATTTGCTTGGATTTGTTCATCAGGGCTGATTGATTTGGCCATCGAAAGGAACAGTTTGATTGGTGGAGATGATTTCAAGAGTGGTCAGACAAAAATGAAGTCTGTGTTGGTTGATTTCCTTGTAGGAGCTGGTATCAAAGTATGTTTGTCTGTCTAATATATATTGTCGAATTCAATTAGTCAGTTTTTTTTGCTTTGTATGATATTTGAATTGTGTTGTTTGGTGATGAATCCGCAGCCAACATCAATAGTGAGTTACAATCATTTGGGAAACAATGATGGAATGAATCTTTCTGCGCCACAAACCTTCCGCTCGAAGGAAATCTCTAAGAGCAACGTTGTCGATGATATGGTTAACAGCAACGCTATTCTCTATGCTCCTGGTGAACATCCAGACCATGTTGTTGTTATTAAGGTAACTTTTTACTTTTATTCCATCCTGTTTTTTTTTTTTTGTTTTTCTAAACTTTTTCTGTTGATGTTATTTGAAGTGATTAATTGATTAATTTGTTGTTTTAATTTGCAGTATGTGCCTTATGTTGGTGACAGCAAGAGAGCGATGGATGAATACACATCTGAGATATTCATGGGTGGAAAGAACACAATTGTGATGCATAACACATGCGAAGATTCGCTTTTGGCTGCTCCGATTATCTTGGACTTGGTTCTTCTTGCTGAACTTAGTACTCGAATTCAGCTCAAATCTGAACACGAGGTTATTAACTTATTATATCTTCTTTTAACCGTGTTTCGTTTATTCAGTTGTCAAATTTTTCGAGCTAAATGAGTTAGTATTTTTTTTATTTTACAGGACAAGTTTCACTCATTCCACCCTGTCGCAACCATCCTCAGTTACCTGACTAAAGCTCCGCTCGTCCCACCGGGTACACCGGTGGTGAATGCGTTGTCAAAGCAGAGGTCTATGCTGGAGAATATTATGAGAGCTTGTGTTGGATTGGCTCCAGAGAATAACATGATTCTTGAATACAAGTGAAGTGAAGTATAGTAGTAGTGTGTTGAAGAGTTGTGTCATGTGACTCTATTTGGTGTTATGTTTTGATATCTTGGGGGAGCATATATGTATCTACCAACGTTTGATTGTGTCTTTTCTCCTGCCGGTTTATTTTAGAACATTGAGCAGGTTATCTAAATATGTGAAACTTGTCTTAGTAGTTTGTGTTTTGTTCCATCTATTTTTAGTTTTCTGTATTTTTATAAATGCACAACATTTCCGATGGATTGTGTATAATCTTAAATAAATTTATTGATAGAAATTAAATATTGGATGTAAAAATGGATCGTGTCACCATATAAACAACCTCGTGAAAGAAATATTTAAGATATTTGGAGTGGTTGAGCTGATTACAATTTTTCATCATTTGTGCTATATCATTACTAATTTCAGCTATGTTATATTGACACTATTTTTCTTACACCCGTATTCGACATAGTATAAACTAACAAAGTAAAATGTTTTGCATGCAAATCAAAGTAAAATAAATTATTAAAAAAATAAATTAATATTCCCTCCGGTTTCATATATAAGTAAATTTACAAAAAAATTCGTCTTTTAAAAAAAATATTTGAATGCATTTAAGTTTTATATTATTTTTAATTTTAAAAAAGGGATAACTTCTCCACCCACCATAAAAAGTTGGATAATGTACATTCCTCCAAAATTATATTATGGGTAACTCTATCCAACTTTTTGAGATAGGTAGATAAGAATTCACCTTTAAAAAATTAAACACACACATTTCAATAAATAGGTTATTAATATGTGTCCTTAGGGCACATGTTAACATTTCTCTAACATCTTATTATATATAAAGAGGATATATCATTTTGGAGTAACCTATTTTAGTTCATAAAATACCCTTTATTTTATAATAATAGTATTGTAATTTCCATCCGTTTTCAGTCTCATCTTTGTAGTTGGCAGTTACAAAATCTAATTTTACACATTTAAATATTAATAAAATTTAAAACTGTTAGAAATGAATAGTTATAATTGACAAGAGTTAAAAGTAAAATTGTCTTTCAACATAATTTATTTAAACCGTATTATTATGTTCATTGAAATGAAAAATGATTACCAAAATATTAATACCCAAAAATAGTAACTCGGTGTAACCGGTAATTAAGAGAGCGAAAACATAGAAAATGTTGAAACTTTCTTCTTCTTCCTAGTTTATTTTTCCTAATTATAATCACTTGCTTTTACAGTATATTGTCATTGGATTTTAAAACTTCTATTATCTTATTGTACTTTTTATTCTATTAATTATTATTATTTTGGTTTTCCTTCGTTCTTTTTTTATTCTTTTCTATTCCATTCTTATTTCCCTTTTTCCTGAATTTGTAATATAATTTGATCTTTTTTTTTGTTTTGTTTTGTTTTGTTTTAAAGATCATATTGTGAATGAATTGTTCATATTGTTGAATTATTTTTAATACATCATTTAATTTATCCTCTATATTTTATATTCTTTAACTTTAATTTTACTATTGTATGTTTCAATTTTTTTTCTTTTTTTCATTTTATTTTATATTTTTATAGTTTATTGGATATAATAAAATGAACGAAGCGGAGTAGTGAAATGAAATAAAATTGTTGTTCCATCGTTTGGGTGTTTCAAGATGGAATATAGAGATTTTTTCGTTCCGCCCAAATTGGAGGGTACAAAAAATGATGGAAAATGATGGAAAGTGATGGAATGAAAACAATGAAACTTTAATCAATCCAAACAATGAAACTTTAAATTTATACCATTTCATTTCATCTCATCCTATTCCATTCCATCGATCCAAACATACCCTAAGATATCCAGATTCTTTAAGAATTTAAGAATTGTGATGCAATTTTCATGAAATTGAGATTTTAATTTAGAATTTCGTTTCATTTATGAGATTAAAAATAATTCAATTATGTTAGAATAGAAGAAAAAAAGTTTAACATATGAGGTGATCATTAGTATAAAATAATAACAATCATATAATAAAGATTAAAAAAGTGTCCATTTACGTGTTAATAGAATAATGACATATAACCATACTCCTTTTAAACTTTTAGTGTAAACCAAAAAGTTTTTTCCTTTATGTTTTTACTCTTATACATAATTTTTTTCTTTACATTTACATTTTATTCTTTTTGTTTAAATTGAATATTCATTTAACATGGTTATTTTACAACAACAACAGGGCAAACCACAATGACAATATCGTTTATTTATTTCCATTTCTTTTTAAATGATTTATAAAAGAAAATGATGTATTTACAAATTAGGAGAAAATAAAGGGAAGCATTTTATGTTCACAAAAGAGAGATAAAAGTAAATTGATATACAAGAGAAAAATTGTATTTTTTTCTTTATCATGCTTCTGTTTATAGCCTCTAATACTTGCAATTCATATTTTATCGCGGAGTCTAATTTTGGTGTTTGTAGAAATCCATTAAAGTTTAGATTTGGTGTAAAATTATAGATATTGAAAAAATAGCAACAAAAAAACATGAATATTTTGTTTGGAAAACTTATCATGATGTAACATGAGTATGATTAGAAGAAGTCAAATAATAAATAAAAAGATGGATTAAGGAATCTGAAGGTAAATAAATGTTTATCAATTATTATTTCTTTTCTCCATGTTTCAGTTTTGCTTTCTTATTCTTTGAATTTAACAAAAAAAATGATGGTAAGATATTTTGTCATCAAATTTTCTTTCAATTTCTTTTGCGGACAATAAATATCGTACCAATTTAAGTGATAATTGTCACCAATTTCCGGTTCGGTGCATGCTTTATATGTTGATGTTTTATAGAATATGTATGTTTTATGCATTATTCATTTGTTTTGTTTTGTTTACCATTTAAACTTAACAGAATATCAAAGGTATACACTTAGTGTGCATGTTCGCGCAAGTGTATTAATTTGGTAATTTTCAGAGCCAATAATCAAATGTGACTAAGCCATCGATAACTAACAACTCAATAAAATAAATATATTAAAAGAATTATTTATGACTTTCACATGATTAAAAAAAAAGAAATTTAATACCAAAGCATATCAGGGTGAAGATAATGTCCGTAGGAAAAGGAGAAGAAGAAGATTAGGAGATGGAAAATTTTGGAATAAGGAGTAAACTATTATATTGTCATTTTCTCATGTACGATTATATATATTTTTAATTTAGAAAGAGATTAAAAAATATCATTTATATTTATACGTGTGTATATTAAAATAATGGAATGCTAGAAAGCCATATGTATATATATTCGTTTCTATTTTGACGAGTGTTTATACTAAAATATAAACAAATATTTTATATTGTTGTTAATTGTACTTTATATGCTTCACTTATTAAATAAATTTAGAATATTTTTATTTATCATTTTAAAAATGTAATAATATTATTAGCATCTTGACTTTAGGTCTATTTGAGCAAAACCTAAAAATATTATTGCTTATTGCAAAGTACGTGCTTTTCGGCATCCATAAGAGAATTTAATTTTCAAATATTATATAGTACAATTTTTTTTGTAAGTATTTGAATAAATATGCTAGACCTCATCATATAAATAGTTTATGTTAAAATCAAACTTATAAAATTTGACATTGTTAATATTTTCACGCGGTGCATCTCAAAAGAGCGGACAAACCGGCACGGACGCTAGTTTAATATAATAAATATAGGTAACTTTTACTTATATTTAAGACCTTAATTTTTTGTTGCTGTAAATTTGCTTATATATAAGACCAGAGAGAATATACTGTATGCATACTATTATGGTATAATGTTAAAAATTAGTGTAAAAATATAATAATAAAAATGTTATTCTTACATCAATACATACAATATATTATACTGGATTTTATTATTCATCAATACGGTGAACGGTGAAATATTATAATATATATATATATATATATATATATATATATATATATATATATATATATATATATATATATATATATATATATATATATATATATATATATATATATATAATTTTCTTATTAAGGAGTACCGTGTGATTAACCAAGTTTATAACACTATTAATTAATATTTCACATTTTATTAAACAACTTTATTTTACTACTAAAAATTATTTTTGAATCTTAATGTTTATTAACCAAATTCATAACTTAATTAACCAACTTTTTACATTTCATTAACCAATTTTGTTTAACTACTAAAACCTACTTTTAATATCTGGACGTTTATTGTTAGGAAACTACACAACATTTCCTCATAGTCAGGTTCGTGGAATAGCGGTGTAAATACGGAATAATAACACACGGGAATTAATACGAACTGCTGCAAACTTTTTATTTACCAGAAAGATAAAATACACATTGTATTTAAGAATTTCTCACTCAGAGTTTTTCTCACTGGTGTATTTCTCTAGTTATTGAAAATGCTCTCAATGTTGAAATAAATATTGTTTTGACTTTGACATCTTATATGGCTAAAGCATTGGATGCATCATCTGTAACCCATTCATTACAGTTTCTATAAAGTAGAAACATCTTCCATTTCCTTTTAAATAATAAGAAAATAATGATCATCCAATTAATAAGAAAACAATGACTTTTTCAACAATCTCCCACTTGAATATTGACTTCAGTCGGACTTCACTAGGAGTGTTCAAAACCGAATCAATCAAGTAGAAAACCGCAAACCAAACCAAACCAAATCGAAACTGCAAAAAACTGCACTTGGTTCGGATGTGTTTGACCCATTTTTTTAACAAAATCACATTGTTCGGTTCGATTTGCGGTTTATATTTTGAAAACCGAACTTAACCAAATCAAACCGCATTATGTTACCACCCAAACTTCACTTATCCCACATCCAACACAAAACTCAAACCTATTATGTCTTAACCTTACAAGTATTCTTTTACTCACGCTTAGGATTTTAGCTTCAAACTTCTCAAATATCTTCTACTAGTATACCACATTTCTTCTTTAATATCATGTAATACCCCGTATTTAATTAAACGCTCTGGATAATATTAATTAAGATTTATTAGTATTATTCGACTCGGAGATATTTTGGATACTCTCCAATTGGACCAGTTAGTGTTACTAACTGGTAAATATAATTTGTTTGGTTTAAAAGAGAAAAGAAGGGTTTATAAGAAAAGAAAAGAAAGTTAGTAAGGAAAAAGAAAGGAAAGAAAAATAGAAGAGAAAGAAGAAAAGAGAAAGGAAAGGAAGAAGAAGAAAATCCTAGAGTTCATGGAAGCTTGGATCATCACCATTTCTTCATCGAATCTTCATCTTCACCAGCCTCCTCGTCGATTGCAAGGTGGGTTCATAGTTAGATACTTTTCTTTTGAGTTTTGGTTGAGTTATGAGTTTTAGGGTTTTGTAGAAAATCTTAGAAATTGAAAGATTAAACGGTTAAAACTCGATCAAATCAAAGTATGATGTTTGATATATGATTATATGCATATTTGTGATTGGATTCCTCTGTTTTGGTGAACTTTTATGGAATTTTGAGGTTTTGGGAAAGCTTACCCGTAGCTGATTTTCAACAAAATTACTGTAGAAATTTTCTGAGTTCGTCCCGCGAACGGTAGCTTTCAGCTGAATTATGTTTTTTTTCATAACTTTTGATCCGGGTATCCGTTTTTAGTGTTCTGAATATCGATTCGAAGCTGAAAACATTTATTAATTGATGATGTTAAAAGATACTATTTTTACCTGACTTTTTCCCGACGTGTACCCAACTTTTCAAATTAACCGTAATTATGTAAAGTTAGGGAATTAGGGTATTAATCTAGTGTGGAATATGTGTTAATGTCATACCCCAAATTTGTCCTACCTGCATTATTTTACTGTCTAACCGTTATTCAAAAAATGCATTTTGTTTCTTTTCTAAAAAAAAAAAAACTTCCTTTTATTTTTATAGATTATCCATTTCATTATCAACAAAATGTATAAAATAAAAAAAAAGATCTTTTACTATTAAAACCAAAATATGTTGCATGAATCCATTTTATTTTTATTTTTATTAAAAAAAAGGGGTTCAATTAAAATCCATTCTTAGTTAGCAAATGCTTCATCTTAAAACTAACTCATTCTTATTCCAATTGTTTTTTTTTTCTTTCTTCTCTTTTACTTTTTAATAATAGTTTTTTATCTTATTTTAAATCCAATGTTTATTTGAATTCTTTAAATATTGTTTTTATCTCATTTTAAACCAAATTTTTATAATTTAAATAATTATCTTTCATGTACCGTTAAAATAGCATTTTTGGTGACCATTAGAACAACCTATTACACATCACATTCCGTAAGTGGAATTTTATTCAATTTTCATCATAAATTAATTTCTCTCATTTGTTCATATCACTAGAATTAGAATGTTACTTTATAAAAATAAACCAACTTGTGTTAAAAGGGTCTGTTGGCACAAATAATTTATCTCAATTTAATTTGCAGCATGTCTTTACAAGTTTACACAGGCAAAACCAAATTTACATTAATAAAGGTAGCAGGTAAAAAAAAACCACAGTGCAGAAAAGACAAAAATCATGGAAGCCTATCACGTGACACAAGCCAATTCACCACGGCATTTTTTCCACAAAGTTATCACGTAAACCTCCACTCACAGTACAAAGCCACCCAACAAACTCTCTCCTCCATTAACCAACACCACCAACAGAAAATGACATAATATTCCACTGAGATTCTTTGATTTGGATTTTTCGTTAATACCCTTTTACCTCTCTATAACATAATCATCGAGCATCACAATAGAATGGAGGAGAAGATGAGATTAGAAAACCTGTAATCAAAAAACCTGCACAAAAAAAAAACTCTCAAAATCACAACTCAGAAACTCAGAATCATACAAACCAAGTTGACCCACCGCTTCAAACTATCCAACCAACGCAAACCCAGAAAACCTTCAATCCACAGCCATTGTCCTGCTTAAATCATCTTCATCACACCATAACATTATACTCAACACTCTCACTGCTCCTCACCATTTCAAAAATTCTACATCACACACATTCTTCAACTCTTCTTCACAGAACCAACCTTCAAACCGAAACACAGTCGGAACCGCTCACAACCACCAGCCAGAACCGTGAATCTGCATAAACCCTTCGGCCGCCGTTCACCGCCATCACCACAAATCATCATAAACAGCCGCGAAAGCTAGCCAACATCGCGCCAACACCGTGAAAACCAGCGCCGAGCCGTCGCCAGTGAGAGATTCGAAAGCAAAGCAGCGAGATTGGCGATTGGAGAGGCGAAAGCGCAAGCCACGAGACAGAGACGAGTTCGAGAGAGAAAGAATCGAGGCAGTTGAGAGAGACAGAGGGAAAGCAAGAAGTACTGCGCCGCCTCCGATCTTCCTTTAAGGAGGGTAGGTTTTGTTTTCATTTTTGATTTGAGTAAACTTTTATTTTGCTGAGTGAACTATTAGAAGAAGGGGAATAAACTCTTTTTATCGTTGTTTTTTTATAAATAGTTCCTTTTGACCTTTTATATTTCACTTGTTTTTATATTAATCTTTTATTTAATTTGTTTTAAAAAAAATGATTTGTTATTATATTGCAAATAAACCTTATTGTCTTCCTGAGTTCTTGTTCTTTTTTTTTTTATATATATATATGTATTCTATTTCTTTGTTCTTTTTAAATTAAACCTATCTGTTATTTCTTTTTCTAATCAATTCTTTTTCTAATCAATTCTCATATAGCCCTTATTATTTTGTATTTTGTTTTTGGTATAAAAATGTACAAAAAAGACGATATGTTGTTTTGCTATGTTTGAGTTTTAATTCTGCTTTACACATACACACCAAAAAATTCAGCATGCCTTCTTATCTTAGTTTCTTAAATTACTATAATTTTTGTTATGATTTATAAGTTTTAATTAATTATAGCATTTCATTTCTTGTTTCTACTATTATAATTATTTTATTTTGTTGTTTATTCTGGAAAAAATAAAAATCGTTTTATTATCTTGAAATTAATTTTTAGGGCCAATGATATAACTAACGGCCAATTTATCGCCCGATTCTAATCGGTGATTTTTGGTCAATATGAGGCCCCCCTTTGTATTTAATTTTTTCATTTTTTATTCCGACAAAACAAACATGTAATTTAATTTAATTCATTTTATTTATTCTTGATATTATTTAATTTATTCATTATTTATATTCATTATTTTATTTTTTCTAACAATTCAATTCATTTATTTATTCATTTATTTATTCAATTATATTCGCATTAAAAAATTACGATTCGACTCCTCATAGAACGATTTCATTAAATCGGCTCTAAGGCAGTAAACGAACCAAATTTCGTCGCGTCCCAAAAGATCCAACGCCTTTGAATAGTTGCGCTCGAAAAAGGTCCAACGCCTTCAAATAGTTGCGTCCCGAATAAACAGGCCGAACGCCTTCGAATAGTTCAAACACACTGCACACACGCTTCCTCTTGGGCAAAATACAATGATACCCTTTATTTTTCGCAATCCCCTGTATTTATTTTGTATCCCTCTCCCATTAATTTGTACGCACTTTAATTTTTCTCGCATTTTATTTCTGAATCCTTGGTCCAACGCCAAGCGATCTCACTTGCACACTTGCACTTTATTTTCCAGTTATTATTTCGTTATTAGGATCCTCATATCCTTGCGAGCCGAGCGATTCGTGCCTCGCTAACAAAACCACAAAAAATAAACTCCATTTGCATTTACCCTTTAAACTTCAAAAAACCAAAATGTTTCGATTAGATCCAAACCCTTGATCCAACGTCAAGCGGCTTTAGGAAATAAAAACACTTTAATAATACGAGAAGATTTGTACGCCACGAGCCTTAAGCGGTAGAAAGGGGGATAACGAGCTTTCGTTACTCGCTCCGATTATTTCGACGCAGGACACTCGTCTTGTTGGGCGAGATAAACTATCCATAGTCTTTAGTGCATTTCAACTCCTAAACCCTTTCATCGACGAAAGGTAATAAAATCGAACAACCATTACCCTTTAGTAGGCCGAACTACGAGGCTCTGACTTTCCCATTGCACACGGGAGTACGTAGGCACGAGGATCTCAATCCTTGCCGAGCACCTAGGTTCAATCTAACTTATAATTCAAATCATTTCCCTCTATCAAGCAATTCGTTTAAGCATAGACATCCTTTCGTGCGCGTTAACTTAGATGGTTCCCATCGAGTACGATGGATGTAGGGGGTGCTAATACCTTCCCCCTGCATAACCGACTCCCGAACCCAGGCAATGGTTTCGTTGACCTTTGTCCTCGTCCTTCTCTTCCCGGGTTGTATCTATATCTTCCCTTTCCCTCTTCGGGAATAAATAGAATTAGGTGGCGACTCTTCAGTCTGTCCGGCGCGTGACTCCGTCCTTTCGGATCACGTAAGGTCGTATTTTTCGGGGTACGACAGCTGGCGACTCTGCTGGGGAATGGTTCACCCCTATGCGAGTCAAGCCTAGTCTAGGTTCCCGCGCTTGTTTGAATGTTTCCTTTTATGCCTTGCTTGTTTATTTTCATCGCTTTCTTTATCGCCTTCCATGTTATATATCTTGTGGCTCCTTGGTACTATAATTTGGATCGATACTTTGCAAAAAAAACTTGAGGGAAAAGCTCTATACCCGGGCTTACGAGTACAAACATAAGTTAGCGAGGTTGTGTAGTATGGGCTCCCGAGAGAACCTCTCTCGTGGGTTGTCGATACGAAAACCTCACTCGGAGTAGATTTTAATGGAAATACTGACAACCGTCAAGCTCTTGGCGTGTGTGCTCAGTTGTTTTCATTAAAGTCGTCGACTCTGAGGACCTTTAGAACCTTTTGGTTAAAACATCGGTTGATGGTTGCGTAGTATTGGGCACCAGGGTTCACCCTTGCATGGCTCGGTACGAAAACCTCACTTGGAATAGACTTACTCAATGGAGTTGATTGACTGTCAAGAATGTATAAATTTGACACGTGCATTAAACAGTTGAGAAAGTTCCATAACTCCAGGACTTTGTTTTAAACCTTGTGTTGATGATCACGTAGTATGGACTCCCGAGAAAACTTGCTCTCGTGGGTTGTCGATACGAAGATCTCACCCAAAATAGATTCATATGGCGGAGTCAATCAACCGTCATGCTTATGGCGCGTGTGATGAACAGCCATATGAATTGATAACTTTGGGATCCCTAAACCCTAGAGTCTACCCAGTGAGTTCTTGATCCGAGTATCTTCCGGCTGTATCTTGGACTCATGAGACCTTGATCTTGTGATCCTGGATTCTGACATTGCATATCATCTCATTTGCATCATTTATTCATATTGCATTTCATTCCAAAATCCAAAAACTTATTTCATGTTCCTCCATCTTCAGTAAATCAAGCTGGTTTCCCGACGCCCGTATCGAGCTAGACGACCTTATCTAACTAGAGCCAACACTAGAAGACTGATGGACGTGATTCAGGAAGAACAAGCTGCTATGAGGGAAGAGATTGACTCGGTCAAGGGCAAGATTGACCAGATTTATGAGACTTTGCAATCTTTGGCAAGAATGGAAGAACGTCGCGAAGCTGCTGCCGCAATGAACAATGCTCAAGTGCAAGGATCTACCTCACGGGCAATGCCTTCAGTCCCCGTTCCGAATCCTTTGGTCTACGGTTTGACTCCGGGTTTCACTCCTGCTGTTGAAGAGGCCACTTCCCAACCAATACCTGCTTCTGGTGTCACTGTTGGTGTTATTCCTCAAGCTCAACCTATTCCAACTCAAGTCCAGTTTCCTCAAACTGAAGAAAACCATCAAGTTGAGTATGAGATGCATACTGCTGTTCCAATCACCAATCCTCATGCTGTTCAAGAGTCTGAAGCTATGAAGATGTGCCGCGAGTTAGCTGAAAAACTCCGAATTATGGAAGGACACAACTCAACTTCTCTGAGTGCCTCAGACATGTGCTTAGTTCCAGATGTTGTGATCCCTGCTAAGTTCAAACTGCCAGAATTCGAGAAATATAAAGGCCTCAGCTGTCCTGAACTCCATTTGAGGATGTACTGCAGGAAAATGGCCGCTCACGCCAAAGATGATAAACTCATGATCCATTGCTTCCAAGACAGCCTGTCTGGAGCATCTCTAGAATGGTACATGCAACTTGAGCGCAACAATGTTCGTACTTGGCTTGATCTATCTGATGCATTCAAAAAGCAGTACAAGTACAACACTGACTTAGCTCCTAACCGTACTCAACTTCAGAGTATGTCTCAAAAAGAGAGCGAATCCTTTAAAGAGTACGCCCAACGCTGGAGAGAGTTAGCTGCCAGAGTGCATCCTCCATTGGTTGACCGTGAATTGATCGATATCTTCATGGGTACCCTACAAGGGCAATACTATGAGAAGCTGATCAGTAGCGTATCTTCTGGTTTCTCAGACATGGTAATGGTCGGAGAAAGAATCGAAGAAGGCTTGAAGAGTGGAAAGATCCAGGGAGGCTCTAACAGCCAGAACAATGCCAAGAAACCTTTCAACGGGTACAAAAAGGGCGAAACAAATGCCATTTCCGCTGCAAATGGGAATTTCCAACAGAGTACACCTGCACCGGTTCCCTACTATCAATATCCTTATGTTGCTGCTGCGCAATATGCTCATATGCCATATCAGCCAGCTCCTCCAATGCCTTATCAGCAGGCCTTTCAAGCCCTATTGCCGCCTCAGATGGCTTATCAACCATGTCCTTATCCTCCGGGTGCAGCTGCGCAATATGGACCTAGACCATACCAGAAACCGGCTTATCCATACCAGCAACCGGCTTATCAACAACAGCCCGGTCAACAACAACAACGCGCTCCTCAACAGCGCCCACCATATCAAAAAAGAGGATTGGAGAGACACTTTGATCCACTGCCTTTATCATATGGAGAAATCTTTAACGGGCTGATGGCAAAGGGAACTCTTGTTTTAAAAGACTTGCCACCACAAACTGGTACCGCCCGAAACTATGATGCCAATGCTCACTGTGAGTATCACAAAGGTGCTCCAGGTCACACACTCGAGAACTGCAAATCGTTCAAGCACAAGATTCAAGATCTGATTGACTCTAAGGATCTCACCTTCACTCCGAGAAATCCAAATGTCCAGAACGATCCAATGCCGTCGCACGGTGCCAACAAGTGAAGACATGTGAAGGGGTTGTGGAAGACCAAGCTGAGTAGTCTCAATCTTTGAAGCATTCAATCAAGAGGAGTTCATTCCTCAAACCAAGGCAGTCATCGCCATTTATTATTTCTGCATTCTTGTTGTTTTGTAATGTTTGTTTAAGTACTATTTGCTCTGAACATTGTTATTTGTTCTTGGTTATGTTAATGTTATGTTTATGCATGTTTTGAATTAATCTATTCGCATTCGCTCATTATTTATCATTTATCACAAAATCACAAAAAATATTCCCTCACTTCACTTTAGCAAATATTTGAGGGAGGATGATGAAAACAAAATACCCATAACTGTTGCGGTATGCTTTCGGATAAAACTTCGTCAATGATGTACAGGCATTCTTTCAAATCCCCAAACACTGGAGATATAAGGAGTTAATCCCTAGTCAACCACTTCGAGCCTAGAAGTAGGAGTTTCTTTCGGATACAACCCTTACATTTAACCCGGGGCAGGGTAGTTGTTCAATTAACCTGGCTACACCTTTGAATCACAAGATGAGACATCCCGTCGGAGGACCATCAACAAATGACTTGGCAGTCACAATATTCAAGCAAAAAGAAAAATAAAAGAAAAAGCCGCTAAGTTAAGCACCCAAAGGGAGACTTAGTCGGAAAAAAAAAAAACAAATCAAAAGAGGAGCTCAAATCCTCAGCAAAAACAAAGCAAAGATCAGGTGACTACCAAAACAAAATCAAAGGGGCACCAACATCAAAACAAAAAAGATGACTGCCATTCTCAAGTGAATCTTAAAGCTTAATCTTCACTCAAGCAAAGTCAAAACAAATGCAAAGTTAACTGAACGTAGGACTGGAGAACAATACGAAGAAGGGGTGGGTACAAATCAAACTTTGAGCCTTATGTCCTTTATTTCTCAAACCATTAACCAGACCACGTTACAACCCTCGAAAGTCCTAATTGAGGCAGGGTTTATTCTGAAAGCATGCTACCAACAAGGTTGCGTAAATTGACTCCCATATATTTGCTAATCTCCAATATCGATTGCACAATATTCTTGCTGCATTTTTTCTACGCACTTCCTAAATCAGCACTTCGTTTGGACTAACAGTCCATTCGTCACACTTTCACAGCATTCAAATAAATTGACTTTTTCAAAACTTACATGAACTTTACATTAACACTGCCATTTGTGTATGAACAATTTAATTGCAATTCAGTACTTGACATCGGTACAATCCCAACAAGGGGTAATCAAAAGAAAATTTGAACTTCCTTGATGCCAACATGAATCAAGACTACTTCAGCACCCCAATCAGGGGCAATTCATTTCAAAATCAGTCCAATCAGGGACCAAGCGTTCTCAACAGCCCAATCAGGGGCAATTTATCTTCAAACAGCCCAATCAGGGGCAAGTCACCTTCAAAGGCTCAATCAGGGGCAGGTCGCGCCATGGCCATTGTCAAAGCTTCCCCACCAGATTTATTTCAGATACCCTGTAGGCAGGGGCAAGCAAACCAGGAGAAAATCTTCCTATCTCTCCTCCCCAGTTGAACAGGCAGTCCTTGCTAGACGTTGGTAACCATTCGAAGCAAAATCAGTCTTCACGTGCCAATTAAGTCGCTTCGCTCATCAGCAAGTGACCAAAACTTGGAGCTTTCAGATTCATCTTCTGATCATACATCGTCGAAGATCGAATGTCGGGAAATCAAGCCCTCCACCCACCCAAAAGTCCAATTACCATTGGCAATTACCAGACCAAAAATCCACCAAGCTGGCACCTTTCTTTTTTCAATCACTCATATGCATCATTATGCATCATATGCAGTCATACGCATCATTTGCATCAATCATTTACAACATGTGCATCATATGCATGCCCAAACAAAAACAGACTTTTTATTTTCCCCAACAGTTTCAACTTACATCTCAGTGCATAAAACATTTGCATTGTATCTCCATCCCTATGGAATACCATTTCAAAACAATCGAGCATACATGCATAATTCAGGATCCAGGATCAGCACAAGTTTCCGGTCCTTTCCCCAGCGGAGGATCACGTCAATCAGATTCCAGGCATTCTCTTGGCGGATTCAATAGCCGTGTATGAATTTCAGTCCATTTGCCTTATCATCCTCTGGTGATAAGTGATTTTATTTTCTGTCTGTTGCCTTATCATCCTCTGGTGATAAGTGATTTATTTTTCTATTTATTGCCTTATCTTCCTCTGTTGATAAGTGAGTTTATTTTTCTGTTTATTGCCTTATCATCCTCTGTTGATAAGTGAATTTATTTTTTCTGTTTATTGCCTTATCTTCCTCTGTTGATAAGTGAATTTATTTTCAGTTTGTTGCCTTATCTTCCTCTGTTGATAAGTGAGTTTGTTTTCAGTTTATTGCCTTATCTTCCTCTGTTGATAAGTGAATTTATTTTCAGTTTGTTGCCTTATCTTCCTCTGTTGATAAGTGAGTTTGTTTTCAGTTTATTGCCTTATCATCCTCTGTTGATAAGTGAGTTTATTTTTCTGTTTATTGCCTTATCATCCTCTGGTGATAAGTGATTTATTTCGTCAATTTGTTTCTTGCTGTGTCACCCGTCTTTTCCAATTTATTTCATTTATTATTTTCGCAATCTCTTTTGCGGACAAATTTGGAGTATTTTAATATCTAATTATCTTATACCTTGAAAGATAGAACGCGAGCCAATTCATCTTACTCGGTCTAAGCCAATTCGATAGGGGCATCTGTCATACCCCAAATTTGTCCTACCTGCATTATTTTACTGTCTAACCGTTATTCAAAAAATACATTTTGTTTCTTTTCTAAAAAAAAAAAACTTCCTTTTATTTTTATAGATTATCCATTTCATTATCAACAAAATGTATAAAATAAAAAAAAAGATCTTTTACTATTAAAACCAAAATATGTTGCATGAATCCATTTTATTTTTATTTTTATTAAAAAAAAAGGGGTTCAATTAAAATCCATTCTTAGTTAGCAAATGCTTCATCTTAAAACTAACTCATTCTTATTCCAATTGTTTTTTTTTTCTTTCTTCTCTTTTACTTTTTAATAATAGTTTTTTATCTTATTTTAAATCCAATGTTTATTTGAATTCTTTAAATATTGTTTTTATCTCATTTTAAACCAAATTTTTATAATTTAAATAATTATCTTTCATGTACCGTTAAAATAGCATTTTTGGTGACCATTAGAACAACCTATTACACATCACATTCCGTAAGTGGAATTTTATTCAATTTTCATCATAAATTAATTTCTCTCATTTGTTCATATCACTAGAATTAGAATGTTACTTTATAAAAATAAACCAACTTGTGTTAAAAGGGTCTGTTGGCACAAATAATTTATCTCAATTTAATTTGCAGCATGTCTTTACAAGTTTACACAGGCAAAACCAAATTTACATTAATAAAGGTAGCAGGTAAAAAAAAACCACAGTGCAGAAAAGACAAAAATCATGGAAGCCTATCACGTGACACAAGCCAATTCACCACGGCATTTTTTCCACAAAGTTATCACGTAAACCTCCACTCACAGTACAAAGCCACCCAACAAACTCTCTCCTCCATTAACCAACACCACCAACAGAAAATGACATAATATTCCACTGAGATTCTTTGATTTGGATTTTTCGTTAATACCCTTTTACCTCTCTATAACATAATCATCGAGCATCACAATAGAATGGAGGAGAAGATGAGATTAGAAAACCTGTAATCAAAAAACCTGCACAAAAAAAAAACTCTCAAAATCACAACTCAGAAACTCAGAATCATACAAACCAAGTTGACCCACCGCTTCAAACTATCCAACCAACGCAAACCCAGAAAACCTTCAATCCACAGCCATTGTCCTGCTTAAATCATCTTCATCACACCATAACATTATACTCAACACTCTCACTGCTCCTCACCATTTCAAAAATTCTACATCACACACATTCTTCAACTCTTCTTCACAGAACCAACCTTCAAACCGAAACACAGTCGGAACCGCTCACAACCACCAGCCAGAACCGTGAATCTGCATAAACCCTTCGGCCGCCGTTCACCGCCATCACCACAAATCATCATAAACAGCCGCGAAAGCTAGCCAACATCGCGCCAACACCGTGAAAACCAGCGTCGAGCCGTCGCCAGTGAGAGATTCGAAAGCAAAGCAGCGAGATTGGCGATTGGAGAGGCGAAAGCGCAAGCCACGAGACAGAGACGAGTTCGAGAGAGAAAGAATCGAGGCAGTTGAGAGAGACAGAGGGAAAGCAAGAAGTACTGCGCCGCCTCCGATCTTCCTTTAAGGAGGGTAGGTTTTGTTTTCATTTTTGATTTGAGTAAACTTTTATTTTGCTGAGTGAACTATTAGAAGAAGGGGAATAAACTCTTTTTATCGTTGTTTTTTTATAAATAGTTCCTTTTGACCTTTTATATTTCACTTGTTTTTATATTAATCTTTTATTTAATTTGTTTTAAAAAAAATGATTTGTTATTATATTGCAAATAAACCTTATTGTCTTCCTGAGTTCTTGTTCTTTTTTTTTTTATATATATATATATGTATTCTATTTCTTTGTTCTTTTTAAATTAAACCTATCTGTTATTTCTTTTTCTAATCAATTCTTTTTCTAATCAATTCTCATATAGCCCTTATTATTTTGTATTTTGTTTTTGGTATAAAAATGTACAAAAAAGACGATATGTTGTTTTGCTATGTTTGAGTTTTAATTCTGCTTTACACATACACACCAAAAAATTCAGCATGCCTTCTTATCTTAGTTTCTTAAATTACTATAATTTTTGTTATGATTTATAAGTTTTAATTAATTATAGCATTTCATTTCTTGTTTCTACTATTATAATTATTTTATTTTGTTGTTTATTCTGGAAAAAATAAAAATCGTTTTATTATCTTGAAATTAATTTTTAGGGCCAATGATATAACTAACGGCCAATTTATCGCCCGATTCTAATCGGTGATTTTTGGTCAATATGAGGCCCCCCTTTGTATTTAATTTTTTCATTTTTTATTCCGACAAAACAAACATGTAATTTAATTTAATTCATTTTATTTATTCTTGATATTATTTAATTTATTCATTATTTATATTCATTATTTTATTTTTTCTAACAATTCAATTCATTTATTTATTCATTTATTTATTCAATTATATTCGCATTAAAAAATTACGATTCGACTCCTCATAGAACGATTTCATTAAATCGGCTCTAAGGCAGTAAACGAACCAAATTTCGTCGCGTCCCAAAAGGTCCAACGCCTTTGAATAGTTGCGCTCGAAAAAGGTCCAACGCCTTCAAATAGTTGCGTCCCGAATAAACAGGCCGAACGCCTTCGAATAGTTCAAACACACTGCACACACGCTTCCTCTTGGGCAAAATACAATGATACCCTTTATTTTTCGCAATCCCCTGTATTTATTTTGTATCCCTCTCCCATTAATTTGTACGCACTTTAATTTTTCTCGCATTTTATTTCTGAATCCTTGGTCCAACGCCAAGCGATCTCACTTGCACACTTGCACTTTATTTTCCAGTTATTATTTCGTTATTAGGATCCTCATATCCTTGCGAGCCGAGCGATTCGTGCCTCGCTAACAAAACCACAAAAAATAAACTCCATTTGCATTTACCCTTTAAACTTCAAAAAACCAAAATGTTTCGATTAGATCCAAACCCTTGATCCAACGTCAAGCGGCTTTAGGAAATAAAAACACTTTAATAATACGAGAAGATTTGTACGCCACGAGCCTTAAGCGGTAGAAAGGGGGATAACGAGCTTTCGTTACTCGCTCCGATTATTTCGACGCAGGACACTCGTCTTGTTGGGCGAGATAAACTATCCATAGTCTTTAGTGCATTTCAACTCCTAAACCCTTTCATCGACGAAAGGTAATAAAATCGAACAACCATTACCCTTTAGTAGGCCGAACTACGAGGCTCTGACTTTCCCATTGCACACGGGAGTACGTAGGCACGAGGATCTCAATCCTTGCCGAGCACCTAGGTTCAATCTAACTTATAATTCAAATCATTTCCCTCTATCAAGCAATTCGTTTAAGCATAGACATCCTTTCGTGCGCGTTAACTTAGATGGTTCCCATCGAGTACGATGGATGTAGGGGGTGCTAATACCTTCCCCCTGCATAACCGACTCCCGAACCCAGGCAATGGTTTCGTTGACCTTTGTCCTCGTCCTTCTCTTCCCGGGTTGTATCTATATCTTCCCTTTCCCTCTTCGGGAATAAATAGAATTAGGTGGCGACTCTTCAGTCTGTCCGGCGCGTGACTCCGTCCTTTTGGATCACGTAAGGTCGTATTTTTCGGGGTACGACAGTTAACCATGAGAATTGAATGGAAGTAGAGATAATGAGATTTTGGTGATAATTGAACTAAAATGTTAGAATTATGTAATTGAAAACTATATAGTTTAAAAGTATCAAGAATAGTGAAAGAGTGAGGAAACCTTATCTTAAACCAATTGAATGGCCTAGTAGTGTGACTAGGAATTGAGAGATGGTATAACTTATGAGGTAAGTAGGATTACCCTAGGTTGATACAAACTGTACTAGAGACATGACAATGCTTAGGTGTTGATACTCGAATAGTATCTTCGGGCTAGGTAGTTGTGATAAGTTGGAAGTTTGCTTCCTTCGCGTTATAATCCTAATTTAATTATGCTTTGCTCGTGTTGAAATCTCACGAGGTGGGACGACCGGGAAACAGGATGGGCAAATATTCAATCTAGGCTACTCATGTCCCTCAACATGCTTTGTGAAGTAACTATCAATTGTCTTTATGATCATCCAACTACGGACAATGATTGATCAGCAATAAAGTACTTGACTCTACATCTTGGGTCCATAGTAGTTTCAGGTTGAAGGGTGGTATACACCACTATCACCATGAGAGTAACTTATGACAGTTTGCATAACATTCTATGCAGTACTCTCATAGTGGGTCAATCCATTATAAATATTACTCCTAATATTCATACCTATGTCAAGACTTGATAACTCATTATCCACGATCCATGAGATGTGATCATCAGCATATCCACACAATAGTCTTAATGCTTTAAGTCTATCCCATTTCACATTAAAGTTCGACTATGAATGCTTTAAGAATAATTTCCTTATGTTTAATGGAATCTCATGATTAAGTTACACTTAATATTTCATTAAACGAACTAGCTATTCTAGGGACTTTATCATTTTGGAAAAACAAAAACAATACAAAAAATGTCTTTTATTCTTAATAAATAATTCAATACAAGTACCCAAAAGTATTGCCCTCTAGGGCTTACATCAACAACTCACTATTACCAAAAGGGTAACAGAAATATCGACACACACAACTAGCTACCACCAAAAGGGTGATAGTTAACTCAAGAGTCTTCAATGTTTTCCAACACTAAAAAGGGTGATGGTTAAATCTTAACAACAAAGATATCAATCATCAAGAGGATGATGGTTGGATCACGATGACTCTCGCTAACATAAAAAAGATGACAGTAAGTCCACAAAATTTGATATCACCAAAAGGGTGATAACAAACACACACTGATTTTGGAAGTTGTCATTCACCAAGAGAATGATACACAGACCAATGACTGAAGGATTTCCGACACCAAAAGGATGACCGACTTATCACCAAAAAGATGATAGTAAAACATACAACTTAATACCACCAAAAGGATGATAAGTATTAAAGTGTATTTCCGACACTAAAAGGATGAGGGATTTATTACCAAAAGGGTAATAGTAAACACACAACTTTAAAGATCACCAACACCAAAAGGATGAGGGTACCGACATAACTGATAACAATTTTCCAATACCAAAAGGATAATGGACATCACCAAAAGGATGAAGATAATGCTTAACGACATAATTCTCTACCACCAAAAGGGTGATAGAAAATACCCAACTTTAATGGACACCAACACCAAAAGGATGAGGGATAAACTGAAACAAAATAATTCGCTACCACCGAAAGTGTGACAGTAAAGTCCTGACACCAAAATAATGAAGGTAAACTGAAACAAAATATTTCTCTACCATAAAAAGGGTGACAGTAATTTCCCGACACCAAAAGGGTGAAGGTAAACTGAAACAAAATAATTCGCTAACACCAAAAGGGTGATAGAAAATTCCCGACACCAAAAGGATGAAGGTAAACTGAAATCAAAATAATTCGCTACCACCAAAAGGGTGATACAAAATTTTCGACACTAAAAGGATGAAGGTAAGAACAAAACTGAATAAATGTCTATCACTAAAATGATGAAGGACGAATTGGTTAAGGAATATTTGTATACTGAGTAAGATTGCTTGGGGAGGTAAACATAAGGCTGAGGAGAAATACCAAGGGAAAATCATCCTAATCAACAAAAGGTTGAAAGGAATCAAATCACTGAGGAACTCCCAACAAGTAAAGGTATGAATTTATTTGAGGTATAATTGTCTAGTCTAGAGATAATGACTGCATCAACAAAAGGTAGAAGAACAACTCAATAGGGAACACCCACTAAATCACATTTGGTAAGAACTTTGTTTGGAGAAATACTGACTGAAGCTTCATCAACAAAATATTGGAGAGAACAATTCCATGGGGAATACCCATTGGATTTGATGAGAAGAATGACTTTATCAACAAAAGGTTGAAGAGAAAATCTCCATGGGGAACGCCCACTGTATTTGCTGAGGATCGGCCTGGAACCTTTGATTAATCCTGGATCCTAACTTATGTATGTTTGAATTTGAAACGGTATTCCATCATAATTGAAATACTATGAAAATTATAATTCAATTTCATGTAAGAAAAAAATGTAAATGTTGGGGATATGAAATTATAATTCATTTATGTATGAAAATGATGTAGATGATGTAGTGATGCATAATGATGCATAGGGTGAGTTGATGCCTATGATGTATAATCATGCATATGAGTGATGAAAGGTGCCAACTTGGTGGACTTTTGGTCTGGTAGTTACCAATGATGATTGGAATATGGATGGGTGGAAGGGTTCGATTCCCAGACACTCGATCTTCGACAGCGTAAGGTCAGAATATGGGTTTGGATGCTCCAAGTTTGATCACTTGTTGATGAGTGAAATGGATTGACCGGCGCACGATTACTTTTGTTTTGAATGGTTTCCAATGTCTGGCAAGATCTGTTTGTTCAGCTAAGGAATAGAGAGAAGAGGATTTTTCTCCTGCTTGTTTTTGCTGCCCCATTCTTGTAGGGTACTTTGACAGAATTATGGTGGTAAAGTTTGAAAGTGACCATAACATGATCTGCCCCAGTGCCTGGATATGGAAAAAATCTGCCTCTGATTGAGCTTTTGAAGATGATTTTCCCCTGATTGAGCTTTTGAATGAGGGTCTTTCCTCTGATTGAAAGATTTTAAGGAAGTTTTGATTCAGGTAAGCACCAACGGAGTTTCAAGTTCCTCTCTGATTGCCCCTTGTTGGGATTACTTTGATGTCAACCACTGATTTGGAATTAAATTGTTCATGCATAAATGGTAGTGTTAATGCAACGTTCATGCAAGTTTTGAAAAAATTCAATTATTTGAATGATAGTGATAGTGTGATGAACGGACTGTTAGTCCAAACGTGGTGCTGGTTTAGCAAATGTGAAAGATGCAGCGAAAAGAATATGCTATCAAGAATGAGGATTAGAAAATCTCTAGGAGTCAATTTACACAACCTCTTTGTTGTATACTTTCAGAATAAACATGGCTTAATTAGGTCTTTTGAGGGTTGTAACGTGGTCTGGTTCATGGTTATTGGAACAAAGGTATAAGGCTCAAAGTTTGATTTGTACCCCCTTCTTTGTGATGATCTCTAGTCCTACATTCAGTTAATTCTAACAAACATTCGTCTTCCAAAAGGGATTTGATGATGTAAGAGTGAAGATGAAGCTTCAAGGTTTGCTTGACATGGCAGTCATCTTATTTTGTTTTTTTTTGTGGATGTCGGTGACCCTTTGAATTTGATATTGTGGTCACATGATCTTTGTTTTGTTTTTGTTGAGGATTTGAGCCCCTATTTTGCGTTGTCTTTGATCTGGATTCGCCTGGACTACTTTATGAAGTGTTTGGTCCACTGGGATTTGCTATGATTTTTTTTACTAAGTCTCCCTTTGGGTGCTCAACTTAGCGGTTTTCTTTTATTTTTATTTTGTTGAATGTTGTGACTTCCAAGTCATTTGTTGATGGTCCTCCGACGGGATTTTTCATCTTGCGGTTTGAAGGTGTAGTCAGGTTAACTGGACAACTACCCTGCCCTGGGTTAAGTGTAAGCGTTTGTATAAATAAAAAACTCATACTTCTATGCTCGTAGTGGTTGACTAGGGATTAACTCCTTATCTCTCCAGTGTTTGGGGATTTGAAAAAAAATGCATGTACATCATTGACAAGGTTTTATTCGAAAACATACCATAACAGTTATGGGTATTTCATTTTCATCATCCTCCCTCAAATCTTTGCTAAAGCGAAGTGGAGAAATATTTTTGTGATTTTGTGATAAAATGAGAAATAATGAGCAAATTCGAAAATACTAATTCAAAAAATGCATAAGTATAACAATTATAAAACTAAATACAAATAACAATTTTTAAATTAAACAGTACTTAGACAAACAATTCAAAATACAAGAACGCGAAAATGATAAAGCGCATATGATGACCTTCATCTGAGGAATTAAATTTCTCTTGATTGACTGGCTTCTTCAGGGTTGGAGACTATTCTACTTAGTCTTCGGCGACCTCTTCAAAAGAATTCATTGACGGGCCACTTGTAGCGACATGGTCTTGTTGAATCTGATCCATTACTCGCCTGATATTGGCTTGAACAGCATGGGAGTGTCGAGGAATCAACTTGATTATTTTTTGTTGGAAGATGAAATAAGTTTTATTTTGTTTGAAATTCAAGCTACATAGTTGATGAAAATACAAAATGAAATGATACACATATGGATGCAATGTCAGAATCCAGGATCACAAGATCAGAGCCTTAAATTAAGGATGGAGGATAAGGATTTCTCTCCTCACAATGATCTCACTGGGTTGGATCTAGAGTTTAAAAGGAACCCCAAAGTTGTAAATCCATATGGTTGTTCATCAGACACGCCATAAATATGACGGTTGATTGACTCCCTCATATGAATCTCTTTTGGGTGAGATCTTTGTATCGAACTACGCGATATAAAACCTCTCGGTGCCCCATACTACGCGATCATCGAAACATGGTTTCATACAAAGGCCTCAGAGTTATGGACTATTTTCAACTATTTGTTGGACATGTCAGCCATTTAACAGTCAATCAAATCCATTGAGAAAGTCTATTCCGAGTGAGATCTTCGTATTGAACTACACAAGGGTAACTCCTCGGTGCCGCATACTACGCGACCATCAATATTTATTTGGGGAAAATGGTTCAAGGTTCTAAAGGTCCTTAGAGTCGACGATCCCAATGAAAACATTGATCGTCCGTGCCATAAATATGACGGTCGTCAATATTCACATTAGAATCTACTCCAAGTGAGGTATTCGTATCAACCGTCCAGGAGAGCAGTTTCTCGGAAGCCCATACTACACAACCTCTCCTAATTTTATGTTTGTACTTATAAGCTCGGGTATATAGCTTTTCCCTCAAGTTTCTTTTGCAATCAAAGTATCAATCCAATATCATAGTTCCAAAGAGCCACAAGATATATAATATGGAAAGCGATAAAGAAAACAATAAAAATAAAAAAAGTAAGGAAAACATCCAAACAAGTGTAGACCAACCTAGACTAGGCTTGACTTTCATAGGGGTGAACTAGTCCCCAGCAGAATCGCCAGTTGTCGCACCTCAAAAAAATTGACCTTGTGATAAAAGATCGCTCGATGGGATGACATGAGATTCGCCACCTAATTCTGATTTATTCCCAAAAAGGGAAAGGGAAGATATAGATAAAACCCGTTGAAAAAGAGGATGAAGACAAAGGTCGTCGCAAACATTGCCTAGGTTTGGAAGTCGGTTATGCAAGGGGAATGTATTAACACCCCCTACATCCATCGTACTCGATGGGAACCATATAAGTTGTCATGCGCGAAAGGATGTTTATTCCTATGAATTACATGCTAAACTAAAGGTTGATTGATCCTAAGGTGCTCGACAAGGATTGAGATCCTCGTACCTACGTACTCCCTCGTGCAATAGGAAAGTCAGAGCTCCGTAGTTCGGCTCACTACAAGTGGTTGGTAATTGATTTTATTACCTTTCTTTCAAAAAAGGATTCAGGAGTTGAATTGTACTGAATACTATGGGTAGACTATTTTGCTTGACAATCCAAACATCTTGCGTCGAAATAATCAGAGTGAATAACGAGATTACCATTATCCTTATTTCTACCGCTTAAGGCTCGTGGAGTACCATTATTCTTGTATTATTAAAGTATTTTATTACTTATGATCGCTTGACGTTGGATCAAGGGTTTGGGTCTAAAAGAGACATCTTGGTTTTCTAAGTTTGATGGCGAGGCACGATGCACTCGACTTACCATGGTAAATACAAATGGAGGTTTATTGTTTGATTGGTTAGGTAGATCCAAATCCTAGTCCCTAAGGGTGATCCTAGAGAACGAAACCATAGCCGAATGGAAGTGCGAGTGTGCAAGTGAAACCACTTGGTGTTGGACCAAAGGTTCGCGAAAGAAGTGAAATTGATACTAGTCCCTAAGGGTGCTCCTAGCGATCAAAATCACAATGCGGAAAATAAAAGACGTACAATGGAATGGGGAGAGGGATACAAAATAAATTACACGGGATTACACGAAATTAAAGGAATCATTGTATGGTTGCAAGAGGAAGCGTGTGTGAAGTGTCCTAAACTATGCGGGACTTGAGATTAAATCGAAAGCGTCGAAATGTGGCTCTTTAACTATCTTAGAATGGATTCAATGTTAAATCATTCTATGAGAAGTTGAGCGTTAATTTATGCGTCCATGTGGATTTCGAAAATTAAATTGAATTTTAATTACGATTTCACAAAGCAAAGCTAATCAAATAATTGAATAAAGGTCTCGTCTTAATCAAGATTTTATCGGTTTTCCACAATCTCAATTTTAGACTTTCATCGACCAAATGCAAAAATAAAATAAACTAAATTAACTAAATTAAATTTCCAAAAGGGAAAATAAAGTGGTCTCATCATTAATTGAGATTTCAATTCGGTTTGCGACGAATTTCAACATTAGATATTTATCGACCATAAATTGAAAATAAAATGATAAAATAAATTTCCAAAAGGGAAATAAAATGGTCTCATCATTAATCAAGATTTCAATTCAGTTTGTGATGAATCTCAATATTATATGTTCATCGACCATAAATAAAAAATAAAATGATAAATAAAATAAACTAACCTAAATTTCCCAAAGGGAAAATAAATCGAAAATAAAACGATAAATAAATAAACTAAACCAAATGTGGCCTCATATTGATCAAGTTTTGTCGATTTATCAAAATTGGTCAAAATCAAGACCGTTTGTTATATCATCGACCCCAAAAAAGAGAAGAAAAAAAATAAAAGCAAATGATATTAACAACTAAAAAACCAAGTACTTAACAAGAAGAGTGAATACCAAACATAATATAAAAATTATAAATCTAACAAATTTATAAGGCTAATAACTTGAGAATAAACTAAATCTAAAAAAATTAAAACATAAGAGAAGTAGGGGGTGTATTGTTGGTTAGTCTGGTGTGTTGAGTAAAGAACTCAATTAATGGGTTGAGCCCATGAACAACCTTAAAAATGAATTAGGAAAATGGCTCATGATAAAATAAATAAAAAACAACAAACATAAGATCAAGAGAGATGGAGGGTTTGCACGTTGTATGTGGTGTGTGTATGATTATGAATCATGAACGGGCTTAGTCTAAAATGGAGAGGATAGTAATATATTAATAAAAAAACAATAAAAAATGAGACCTCCTCTTTAAATATTAGAATAACTCGTTTCATGTTCTTTCACCCTCATCAAGCGTCGTTCCTCTTTGTTCCTCACCCTCCCAAATTCTTGATTGATTTCTCACGAGTTCCTCTCTCTTTTTCTCTATTTCTACTTTGTCTCAGATGCAATTATTCTTTCTCGGTTTTGTTTCGCGGTGTGTGGTTCTCATTATCTCTCTTCGGTTTGTAAATCTCGCTAACTAATCTCTCCCTTCATCGTATTTCATTATCGATTTTTTTGCCTCTTTCATCTCATATGTTTCACTCTTAATCTCTTTCTTATCATCCTACTTCGCTCTGTTTTTTCATCTCTAATTTTCACTTTGCTCAGATTTGTTGGTTTGTGCAATTTATGGTGTATAGGGGGTTGTTGATGATTGAAGGTGATTTGTGGTGTGAATGTTTGTTGCGGTTTGTGAAGGAATGGAGAGAAGGTGTTTGTGTTATGTTATGGCGTTTATGAAGAAAGGGTTTGAAGGTTTCTGGTTAATTTTTTATTTGCAAGAGAATGGAAATATTTGAGGTTTTTGACAGAGAGATTTTTAGGGGATTTCTGCAGAGTATTCTTGGTTGTCTCTAGCTTTCTTTTACAGTGAGGTGGTGATTTTCTTTATAGAAGAATATGAGGGTGTAATTGGAATACATGGGAGAAAAGATTGGAGGAATTTTTTTTTGCTGAGCTGTGTTTTGCAAAGATTCCATGTGCGTGTCGTAGCAGTGGTACCAATGAGGATTTGTGTGAGAAAACCGTTGTGAATTGGTGGTTGTGGCGTTGTAATGGTGTTTTACGCGTTTGTGTACGATTCATGTTATGGTGAAGCATGTGCGTGGAGAGTGTGAAGGTATTGGAGGAAATTTGTATGTTTCGGTCAAAGAAATGTCTTAGGTAGGGTATGTGTATGTTGAATAAATAAAAGTGTGATTATTTTATTTTGTTTTTTAATTTTATGTGAAATGGTCTTAGAATAATATGGGTCTTTTTTGTAAATAAAAATTGTAATAACTTTTGGTGATGATGGGTTTTGTTTAATATGGTATTTATTTTTTTTGCAAATGGACTTTTTTTTGGTATATGAAATAATAAAATAAAAAGACAATGATAAATAGTGATAGATAAAAAAATGGAAATTAAAAGATGACTTATGGAAATTGGATAAATAATAATTGGTAATGAAATTTTGGAAATTAAAAAAAGAAAGATAAAAAGATGGATAATGAAAAATGGTTATTTAGGAAATATGGATATAGTTTTGAAATTAAAATGAAAGATGGATAATGAAGTGAAAAATCGGATAAAAATGGATTATGGGTGGAAAGTGTGAAATACGCAAAGTTATGATTAAACATAAACTGTCTCCTAATGATTTCCACACACAAAACACAGAATTTTAGTCAGCACCACACACACACTTCGTCTGATAAACCTCAAACTGAGATATTTTTTTTTTTAATTTTTGAATATTGGTTAGTAAACTGAAATAAAATGGTACACAAGTAGGACAAATTTGGGGTATGACAGTTACGTCTGACATGTCTTGGATCGGGAAAGGGCCTTCTGAGATGCCTTCTCGTTTCGTGGATGATTCTAAGAGTGCCTTCGGTGTCTTGGATGACTTAGAAGAATGAGCCTCTAAGAACTGGGAGTGTCACGCTCCTCCTCATCGTTAACGGATTTGTTCGGTGTTCTCGGGGACACGGTTACCCTTCTACAAGTTCACCTTCAAAGAGACCAGAATCCGGCTCCCTTTCAGCGATTTTCAGGCGGGTGTCTTCTGTTGGCTAGTCTTGGCTCCCTCTCAGCTTCACCCCAACGTGATCACGTTTGTTCGGGCGTTCGAGCTCGTGTGCCAGCATCTCAAAAATGGTTGTACCCTCCCTATTTTCTTATGTGTCTTCCACTTGTAGCATTCATCCGTGAACCGGAAGCACAAATGGGTTTATATCAAGAAACCGAAGAGGTCGTTTGTAACACGGTGGGAGAACTGACTTTAGTTATGTTGCGGATAGCAAGAGTCGCCACCGACTTTTATTTTATCCAAAGGAAAGGCATAAAAGAACAGGAAAGACCTTTTAAAAGATTTTTGGGTCCGGGGGGTAGGTTATGTAAAGGGAAGGTGTTAGCACCCTTTACATCCATGGTTATCCATGGGCTCTTAGTTACTTAGCTCACTTTAAAATGTTTTTGAAATGTGAAGTGTGTGAATAGAAATTTTCTTAAGAGTTTTATAATGATCCATGTACGGATGCGTATAAAACCTTTGTTTTGAAAATTGTTTGAGATGTATGAAGTGTTTGAAATATTTTGAAGAGTGAGCAAGTATCTAAGAGGAACCTACCCTAAGTTTAAGTCTTTTCTGTTCTTGAATCCTTTAAGTGGTAAGACTATCCCTATTATTAAGGAATAGGTAGTCATTACCTTGGATGTGTGGGACAAGTGAAGGGACATCTGTTATTTAGGCAACTGTGGGGTGTATAAGCAATTCGAAGGGACTTATCATCTTTATTCGAAAGGGACAAGATCATTACGAAGGCAACATTCGGAGGGACTTGATCTTTTTATCTGTTTAGGGACTAGATGATGTGAAAATGAGGGACTTTGCTTTATACACCCTACTTGACCTTTTGATTAGGCAACTTGAGAGGTATCCTTAAGGAAGTGAGATGGCGATCAAAGATCGACTTACGTGTGTGAGTGTACAATTTTAAATATTTATCTTTTAAATTAGTGATCTAAATTAATTTTTACATACAAACATGTTACACTCCCTATTTTACTAACCATAGTATTAAAAAATAATAAACATTATTACTAAAATATTACATCAAGGAAACAATTACATAATAATAACAATTAAAGCAAATTAAATAAATAAGCAAAAATAGATAATAATAATATAATTGGGTTAGTAAAAATAATAATAATAAATCACAATATATAAATGGGGTTAGTAATAACAAAATAAATATGAAAATAAATAGCATTAATAATATAAACAAAAATATTAGCATAATAATTAAAAGATCAATTTTTATATGAACAATTATTATTTTAAGATTAATAAGAAAATATAAACAATTATATACTAATTATTATAAAATTTTAAATTATGTATAAGTTATAGAAATTAGGTTAATTATAAACATATTATAAAATAAATTATATTTACAAAATTAAATCAACAAGTTTTAATTATTTTTAAACATATATATTAAAGATTATTTACATACAAGAATCATAAACAAATTATAAAATATATACATATTGAATTATTATATTTACACAATTAAATTAAGAATTTTAATCATATTTTAAGCATATTTATATACAAGATTTAAATTATAAACAAATTATAAAAAATATGTACATGATTAAAGTTTATAAATAATAAATTAAAAATTATAATAGAATTAGATTTTAGGTAAAAGAAAATTAGGGTTTGTGAAAATTAGGTTTTTAAAAAATATTTAGGGTTCATATGTATATTTTAGAATAACAAACTAGAATTAACTATCTAATATAAATTAATTTACACACAAATTAATAATAATATACAATAATATAAATCTTGAATAACTTTTACTAATAAGGTTTTATATTTTAAAAAAAAAGGAATTTTGTTTATAGAGAAGAAAATAATACAAAGATTTTATTTTTATCATTTTTTTTAATTTATTCTAATTATAATAATATAAACTAATTAAAAAAACAAGAACAAAAAGGATGGAAAAAAACTTACCTGGGCTGGGATTCGAACCCAGCCCCTAGACAATACACACTCCAAGACCAGCAACCCTTCCACTAGGCCAGCGCGCGTCTGGTGCTAACAAACCATCGTCCAATGTTTTTGTGCGTATCCTGAAAAACAAAATAAAACAACAAAGCAGAAAAAAGGGCCTGGAGGGATCGAACCCAGGACCTTGAGTATCACACATGCGCTTATCAACCAACTGAGCCAGCAACCAATTCTGATAAAATATCAACAACATAAGATAAAATATTATAATGAATTTTAAACATAAAATTTGGCGCGCTGACTTCATCTTCTTCCTTGGATTTTCGCAGGTTTTCCTGCGAAAATTGTTGGGAGATTTCCTGCGAATTTTCATGCGTACCAAACCTGCCAATCTCATACACGCATCAATACGCAACGATTCATTAAATTAATTACATGGTTGTGATCCCCAACCTTCATACAATTCAATTATGGTCTTAGAATCAATTTAAATTAAGTGAATCACAGAACCCCAATTTAGAGCTCAAAACCCTAACTATGGTGTTTTCATGATTCGGCCATAATTCTTCACCAAAGAGTCCAGAAATCATCTACAAGTCATGACTAACACAAATCAAACAACAAAATCAATTAACATTAGCTAAATAGATGGAATTGAAAAATTCAAATTCAAAGACAAGAGAGATTCGGTTTATGCAATTTAAGGTGCTTTGGATGCAAATGAGTATTGAGAATGATTCAAGGATGTCCAATAAACATGTCTCAACCTTCAAATTGGCTTGAAAGAGCTTGAATTGTGAAATCCGAATTTGAATTTTTGTGAGATTTTTGAATGTATGAACTTACTCTTTGAGGCAGGGAATTCGTGTCTTGTGATTGGGTTATGTTGTATACTTATAGTAGAATCAAATTAGGTCAAGAGATTGGACCATTGTGTGGATTGTTTTGATTTTTGAGATTGAAAAAGATTCAAGCTTAAATTTCAAATATTCTTGAATAAGACATTTCTATTTCAAGCCAATCACCATAATTCTTATATCAATTTGATCCAAGCCACATTTATGATTTTCTAGAAGCAATATCTCATTTAAATATTTTATTTATCTATTTTATTTTGATTTAAAATGATTTTAAATGACTAAAATCAAAATAAATAAAATAAAAATAATAAAAAATATGAATAAATGAGGGTTGGGTCGTGCATGAGGTATTTGTATGGATTGGATCATCACATGGCAAGCCCATTTAGAAAAATTTGGTTTTAAGCCTCCATTTTCTTCATAAATCAACCAAAAATTTCCCAACTTTGCAAATGCATATATCCTTCAATTTTAATGCTATGAGGGTGTTCTTGGACATATTGGAAAGCTTAGAGAGTCCTCTAACCAACCACATTGGTTTCATGTCCATATCATTTACCATTCTCAAGTTATGCCTCTTTGAAGTTGTTGACTTTTTGTTGACTTTCAAAAGGACCTATAATGTCTTAGCTTATACCTTCCAAATGAAGCATTTTTGGGCTTGGCTTGTGAGACACAAAGTTGTAGAGAATTCAATTTCCTTCAAAATGAGCTTTGGATGGGAAAAATGTGATGAAGCATGTGAAAGTTATGGCTGGTCAAAGTTCAGTTGACTTTTCCTGAAGAAACCCTAATTTAGAAACCTCTGATTCTTGATGATCTGAAATATCCTTGATGAATCATGATCAACCCTTGATCAAATGATGAATTTTACTTCATATAATTGATGTTAGTAAAAAATCATGAAGTTTGACTTTGATTTGACCACAGTTGACCTCAGTTTGACCTTTTAACTACTTTGACTGATTTTGACTTATCTGATCATCTGACTGAGCAAACTTTTGAGAAAAGTCCTGAAACTTGTCATGGGGGTTCTTAAACACATATAAGATGTTATGAAGCTCACTTGAAGTCTTGGAAGCCCATTTAGCCTGATTAAAGTCAAAACCCTAGTTTTGGATGCACTGCTTAGGAGAATGCCTTGCGTGAGGGATTTGTCAAATCTTCTGACCAATGATGAACTTTGTGAACCTTGTGAACCTCATAAGATGTCTTGTGAACCTTGTGAACCTCATGAAAGGTCTAGTGAACCTTGTGCACCTCATAAAGTTTCTTGTAAACTTCATGAACCTCATGAAAGGTCTTGTGAACCTTGTGAACCTTCTTAGCACACAAAGTCTTGTATTGTGAGGGCAAATTTTGGGGTGCAACATCGTTCAAAACTTATACTGACTCTGTTCGAGTCTTCAAGAACAAATGGTTTAAAATGAAGCACCTTACTCCCCAGTACATTGAGTCCCTCTATGTGGCGAAGCAAGATCCAGGCGGAGAAAAGTGTCTTCACTCAACCATGCCTCTTGAATGACAGCGAGGAAACTTTGATCACTCGACAAATGAGTTTCTTATGGAGCCCGAGAACCTGGGGCCCGATGATACGACCGCCTTAAAAAAACCGATGGCCTTCATCGACAGCTTTACCCCTGCCAGATTCATGGATCGGGACAACAATTTTATTTTAACGGAAACCGGGGAATACTCCTATGGTGCCCCGTCTGATAAATACCAAGGCGTTGCTCGAGTTCCAAACTGAAGAGAAAGCACTTAGACTGTTAGGCAAGTGTGGCCGACTGATATTTTTGTACAACAATAATGACTATGTTTGTTTTTTCTTTTGCACCTGTAATGGCCACCTTTCAGGAGCACGTCCTAAAGCTTTCCAACAAGAGCCATAAGAAAGGGCCCAAGGGGAGGGTCGAGCAGGTGGCTGTCGGGCAAGAAAAACGTGACTCTATGACTCCCCCCCCACTCCTCTGGGCACCTAGTCACTGTGCCAGAGGCCCCCTCCTTCAAGCGAAAACGTGATGACCCTTCCATAGTCGACCTGACTAAGTCTACAGAAACGTTTATGATGCCCTCTTGCCATCTTCGCATGGAAATGTTTGACTAAGAAGGCTCTATGGATGTGCCCGAAGTAGACGAAGGACATCATGGGCCTGGAGAAGTCATGGAGATGGCATTGGTTCTAAATGACGATGCTTGTTTGTTCACTGAGATGGAGGGGCTCTGGGAGAAGTTAAAGATCATTAGGGCCAAAAAGGGAAAAGTCAAGAGTAACTACGAGGACTACAAGAGTCAGTATGAGCTTCAAGTTGATCAGGTCACTGAATTGGATGAGACCAAGGATTCCCTAGAGACAACGAATGAGGAAAACAAAGCCCTCAATTTGAAAGAGGTTGAACTGGTTACGACGACTACCAAGATTGAGACCCTTCGGGAGAAGGTGGCTGAGCTGGAGGGTGTGATCGCGCCTACTGAGGATGAAGGTGAAGATGAAGTGGCCCTGAGGGCCTGGGGTAACATGATTGCTTGCATACAAGCTCTCTAGTAGGACTGCCTGGAGACCCTCGAACTGGGCTTCAACAGTGCCGTGGAGCAACTCCAGATCATCAACCCCGGGGTTCAACTCATGACTGTATAAACTGGGCATAACTTCCAAGTGGTTGACGAACAAATTGTCACCTGGATGGTGTTTTCCAGCTCTCTACCGAGGAAGAATAAAATAAGGTTTGTTTTAAGTTTTGTCGGCCTGCACGCCGTTATTATCTGTACTGGGCACAATCTCCTTTTGTGATCTTTGGAGTAGTCCCCCACTTTTGGAATAAACAATATCGACCTTTTTGGTCGGCTACTTTAATAATATTTTATGTTTCTTTTTGTTAAGTGTTTGAGTATGTACCTTTCAGTAATTTTTTCATTTTCTTGGTGTTGAACTTTTGCTTGACGATTTAGGGATCTATCGAAGAGGCGAGTTTCACTTATGTGGAGTAGAGGAACGAGAACCACGGTCGGGGTTCTGGTCCCACGACTTGGACTTTCCCCTCGTGATTTGGGTGTCCTGTCGACATGGTACTGCAGCGGTGGAGCTCGTTCAAGGGTTAACTAGAGCGAGGATCCACCTTTCGATCAATTTTTGAGGGAATGTGGTCATACCACAACACGACCATATGGCTGAGCTTAGCCCCCTCTTAGGAGTTAAGAATGTGTTGGTCATCTAGTTGTAATATTGCATGAGTTTTTCAGTGTTCCATGGTCGAGTAAGTTCTTCACCATTCATGTTTTCGAGGTAATAGGCCCATTTGTCTGTCTTGGCCCGGACACAATATGGGCCTTCCCAGTTCATGGCCAGCTTGCCTTCTCGTGGGTTCTTCTGGTTTATCCGGAGGACTAGACTGTCGACTTGGAATTTTCATTTGATGACTTTGGCATCATGGCACAAGGTTATTTTTTCTTTCAGTGATATTTCGCGGAGGGCTTCTTCAGAACGGATCTCTTTGACGAGGTCGAGTTCTTCCCGGAGAGCCTCGTTGTTCATCTCCTTTCCTAGAGGGGATTTTATCTGTCGTGATGGATCTCTGATTTCCATGGGGATGACTGCTTCAGTCCCATATGCCAGTCGGAAATGAGTCTCTGCAGTGGTAGAGTGGGGTGTCGTGTAGTATGCCCATAGTACATTGTGCAACTCCTGACCCATCTCTTTTTGGCTTCTCCTAGTCTGTGTTTCAAGCCCCTCAAAATTACCCTATTGGCCGCTTCAGCCTTCCCATTTGTTTGGAGGTGTTCGACGAAGGTGAAGTGTTGTTTTGTGCCCAATTTGGTGACAAAATCTTGGAATTTTCCATCGGTGAACTGTGTCCCATGGTCGGTGACGAGGGCCTTTGGTACACCAAAGCGAGCGAGTATGTTTCGCTTGTAGAAATGAATTATATTATGCATTGTGACCTTGGAGAGGGCTTCCTCCTTGATCCATTTTGTAAAGTAATCGACGCTGATGATCAAATACGTGTTTTGATAAAATCCCGTCGTGAAGGGTCCCAGGATATCCATCCCCCACCAAAGGCCATGGGGATGATAGGCTCTTGAGCTCATTGGGAGGGGCCAAGTGCATGTCCCCATGTCTCTGGCACTTGTCACATTTCTTGACGTGCTCCTTTGCATCATGTTGCATTGTCGGCTAAGTAGAAGCAAGCTTCTCAAATTATAATTTGATGATAACAACTTAACAATCAAGTAATGGGCTATCTTAAGCTTCATTTTTTTTTATTGAAAATATGAGGCAAGTAACCGGTTATCGGGTAGGTAGTAACCGGTTACCACTGCTATTTTCTGATTTTTTTTACGTTTTTATTATGCAATATGTGTTATTTGTGTTATATGTGTTTCTCTTACTTCTTTTATGAGTCTTAAAGTTATTTTGGGAACACTAAGTCTCCATTCACTTCTTGGAAACCTAGTCTCCATTCATTCTCTCATCTTCCTACCTTCCTCTCATAAACCCTTTTGACCAAATTTACTCCCAATTAAAACCCACTCATAATCTACCACTTTATAACCCCTACCTTACAAGAACAAATCATTTTCACCTCCCTCACCTCCAAAATCCGAAAATCCCAACCAAAACCCTAACTTTACCAACTCTTCCATGGCTACTTCAAATAATATGGAAAATCAACAAGATATGGATACTAGCTCTGACTCTGACACTGCTGAGGAATAGTTTATGAAACCTTAGAAGCAAAGGAGACTCGATGTCGACATTCACTCCCGAAAGTTTATGAGCATAAAGTATGTGAAGTTTGAAGAATTTCCTTCTAATAGCTTCACTTTTTAAGCCCTACTTGATGCATCTGGTGTCAAAGAGCTGGTCACTGACATAGGAAAAATTTACCTGGATTTGGTAAGAACATTCTTTCACACTCTTTCTTTTGGAGAAGATGAATTTGGTGATGAACAATTTTATGCTAAGGTTAACAAAAAGGATATTGATGTTACTATTGTGAAGTTAGGAACCATTCTAGATATCCCATCCGAAGGATATAAGTTCAAGGTTGGATTTATGCCTGACACTGACCAATGGAATAATTTTGATTCACTGGCTTATTTTATTGAAAAATCTAGAGGAACACATGATGACTTATTCGATAGACAGGTTCAATCTTCCCGGGTCATAAAGTATGTTAAATCCCTAACTATTAGTGACCATATGTTACATTATATTTTGGCTTATGTGTTGGTGCCGAAAAATTCAAACTTTTCTCAGGTTAGTGAACTTGAATTAATGTTGTTCCGGTTGATGAAGGAGGATTGGCCAATCAACTGGGCTTATGCTATTTTCCATCATATGAAGCATCAAATTCGTCTTGGTAGCGGTTTCCCGTACATTCGATTTATATCAAAGATTTTGGAACATTTTGGTATCCCTAGCTCAAGAGAACCTCACTTTGAAATGACGGTTAAGCAAAATGAAATGAACTTGGCCACGGCTACAAAGAACACCGGTATCATAATTGGTTCAAATGGACGGTACGAATATAAGGAAGCTTTTGCCGCTCAAGCCGCTCCGGAAGGTGGTTATACCAATGAATTTTTGTACAATGAAATTGTAAGCCTTAAAACCACCATGAACCATAATCACCAAAAGACCACCCGAAGCCTCGGAAAGCTTATGAAGATGTTTCGGAAATTTTCTCCTTCTCAACCTTTAAATGCGGGGAATTCGGAGGGTGATGAAGACGATATGGATGAAGATGGTTCCGGAAGTGATTAGGCTTAAGTGAATGTTTTCTTTATGTTCTTAGTTTAAGTTATGTCTTGTTAATCTTTATGATCTAAGTCTCTTTTCATTACCGTTTTTGTACAATGTTTCGTTTTTTTTTAATTCCGTTTGGTTTATGTTTGTATTGTAATAAACTTATGTTTTGTATGGTTTATGCTTAGTTTGTTTTATATGGTGTTATGCGTATGGTTTATATATTTCGGTTAAGTATTCATGTGCTAATTAATTTTAAGTACTTTTCCTATCCTTTTTGTAGATGACAAAGGGGGAGAAGTCTATATGGTATGCATTCTTGTTTTTCTCTTTATGCAGAAGTTTTCATACAAATCTCCTAGTATCACATTGAGAGGGAGCACCTTCAAAGGGGGAGTTTTTGGAGAAACATAGAAGCAAACTTCATTTTCATTATTATGGTTGTCATCATCAAAAAGGGGGATATTGTAGAAGCAAGCTTCTCAAATTATATTTTGATGATAACAACTTAACAATCAAATCTTGAAAGCACACAAAAAGGATCATTCAAGATTCGATCAAAAATGGAGTCTTCATAAAGACATAAGATTTTTCATCGGAAGGTATAATCTTATTCCTCATGAATAAATAATGTCAATAAATGTTCAACTTAGGATGCACTCACATTTGCTATTTGGAACAAATCATATTGTATGCCTATGTGTTACTGATCTCACTTCAAAAGGAATTTTTCTGAGTTTTGATCAAGTAACCGGTTACTTTATAGGTAGTAACCAGTTACTTCAGCCCCAGTTTGAAAATTTTGCAACATTAAAGCAAGTAACCGGTTACCCTTGGGGCAGTAATCGGTTACCACTGTTCAGATTTCAAAAATTATTGTGTTTCAATTTAAATTATGTCTTTTGATTTTAATTTGAATTGAGACATCTTTTCATAATTTTTTTACCTTTTTAAAAGGGGTGTCTTGACTCTTATAAAAACCTTTTAAGTGCAGAATTTTTCCTTACCTCCTATAATTTTCTTAAAAACATTTTTTTGCTCACAAATCTCCAATTTTCATACAAAAGTCAAAGTGCACTAAATTCAATTCTTTACAAAGTAAAACTTTACATACACACTTTCATATTTTTTGTCTTAAAGATTCACATACACTTTAGTGGACACTTATATATTCATTATTGTGAGTGAGAAATATCCATCAAAGGATAAGATCAACATTGATTGATATTTCAAAGACTTCATCCTTGTCATCTATACAAATCAAGTTTTCTCTTTGTATTACTATTTCTTTTGTATTACCTTGTTGTCTAGGATTATTGGAAACAAGTGAGTGTTTGAAGAGGATTGTTCTTCTACACTATAAATTACCTATAGTTTAGATATTAGGCTTCACCGGTTTGGTGTGAATAGGCTTGTATGATAATTCTAAAACTATAGTGAAAATCTCTTACGAGTCGTAAGGGGATTGGAGTACTCTTAGTCTGTGAGGGGAACCAGTATAAATTCCTGGTGTTCTTTATTTTTCCTCACTTTACTGCTTTCATCACTTAGAGACATTAGGCATAAAATTTAACTACCGCAAAAATACCAAAAAGTCTCAAAAGTCCTAATTCACCCCCTCTTAGGCACTCGTTTACTTACAGACTAGTAATTCCCTGCACGTAGGGATTTGCGCGTGAGGGATCTTCCTCCTAGGTGTTAGGTGTTGATTCCTTCGTGGATTTCTCTTAGGATGTCGTGGACCTTAGTTTCCTCGACTCATTTTAGGATATGAATGGAAAATCCTCTCCTGTAGAGCTTGTTTACGATCAGGATGTATGAGCATGCCCATTGTTTGGTTATAATGGCCTCCTTTTGGATGTTGTGAAGCTTGCCCGTGGTGATACCTATATACCAGGGTCATCCAACAGTTGTTATCGCCGATGGCGTTTACGTCTAGGAGCGCAAGAGATTTTTCGATGCACGGACGTGGGAGTATCTCTAGGATGACATATTTGTTGCCTTCCTTCTTCCATGTGCTCGCCAATTTAGACAGTATGTCTGGTCGCGTATTGTGCTTGCGAGGGTAGTGTTAGACTTCCCATGAGTTGAATTTCTTCATTATCTCCTCTACTAAAACCATGTATTTAACAAGGTTGTTGTTCTTGGCCTGATATTACCCTTGTACTTGGGAAACGACGACTTGGGAGTCAGTGAAGATTTTTACCTCATTCGCGCCAAGGTCATTGGCCAAACGCAATCCCGCCAGGAAGGCTTCGTACTCCGCCTGGTTGTTCGAGGTTGGAAAGGATAAGGCCAAGGATACTTCGATCAATATACCATCTTCATTTTTGAGGATGATGCCTGCCCCGGTCCCTGTCGAGCTGGAGGCTCCGTCCACGAAGATTTTCCATTTGTGGGCTCTGTTTGTTGGGGACGGCGAATGGGTCATTTCTTCCACAAATTCGGCAAGGACTTGTGCTTTAAGGGATTTTATACTTTCATACTGAATGTCAAATTCTGAAAACTCCAAGGACCATTTGAGCATTCTATCGGCCATGTCTGGGCATCTGAGCAGATGATTTATGGGTTGGTCTATTTGTACCTTGACTTTATGGGCGAGGAAATTGTGTCGTAATCTTCTAGCCGCATTGATCAGGGCCAATGCGACCTTCTTGATCTGTTGGTACCTAAGCTTGGGCCTTGTATGGCTTTTCTCGTCAAATATATGGCCTTTTTCCCGTCGGTTGTTTCGGGGATGAGGGTTGCACATACTACCTCGGAGGCGACAGACAGGTATATGTAGAGTGTCTCCCCTTCTCTTGGCCAATGAAGAACTAGTGGTTCAGAGAGGGCTTGTTTGAGGTGGAGCAAGGCCTGCTCGAATTCCTCGGTAGCATTCCTCGTTTCACTCGAAATTCGCTTCTCTATGAAGAAGCTTGAAGAAGGGGATCGTATGTTAGGATGATTTAGCCACGAAGCGAGATAGCAAGGTGAGCATCCTGTTGAGGGAGTGGATTGGCTTTTTCGACCTGGGTGTTCGGAATTCAGAGAATGCTCAATACTTTTCGGGGTATGCTTCAATTCCCCTCTCTGTTAAGTAGAAGTTGAGGAACTTTCATGCCCGTACCCCGAATGTTCACTTCTCTGGGTTGAATCTCATTTTGTATATCCTCACCTGATCGAAGACCTTTCTTAGGTGGAGAGCATGGTTATATTCCTCTTGGGATTTCACGATCATGTCGTCCATGTAGACTTCGAGCGTGTCCCCAATCTCTTCCAGGAAGGCTTTGTTCATCATCCATCGGTACGTTGCTCTGGCTTTCTTCAGCCCAAAAGGCATTACATTATATTAATAGTTGCCTGACTCGGTCATGAAGGTCGAATGCCTTTTGTCCGTAACCGACATGGGGATCTGGTTGTACATGTTGTATGTGTCCACGAAGGACAAAATTTTGAAACCTATAGAGTTATCAACTAATTTGTCAATATTAGGCAAGGGATAAGTGTCTTTGGGACATGCCCTATTGAGATCGGTATAATAAACACACATTCACCATTTCCCATTATTTTTATTAACAAGTACAACATTAGATAAACAGGTTGTGTGTTGGGCTTCAGAAATAAAATTTGTCTCTAAGAGGTCTTTTACAGCCTGTTCGGCGGCCTCCGCTTTCTCGAGAGACTACTTGCGTCTACATTGTGTTGTTGCCTTAACGGTAGGATCTATGGTGAGCTGGTGGTAGGCGACCTCAGGGTCAAGCCCGAGCATCTCCGCAACGCTCCATGCAAACAAATTAGAATTTTCTCTGAGGCATGTCTTGATTTGTTCCTTCTCCAGTTCTGGTAGTCCAGTGTCGATCTTCACGCCTTTGTCGGGTTGTCGCTGAGAAGGAAGAGCCCAAAGCTATCGTCTGGAATGAGGAGCATGGGGTGAGGTCCTGGTTTTTCAGGTATCGGGACAACCTTCTCCCTGGTGTCGTGTTTGCTAACGCAATAGTCGAGATCAATGGAGTTTATTCAAGGTGGTGGCTTTTGCTCCTCGACTCAAGCTTTATTGTTCTCCTTGGGCTTTATGTTGACCATGGTTTGTCCTTTGGTGGCTGCGTCAAAACATCCATTTGATGCTTTGATGTCTCCATGAAAAGTTACCACACGAACCGGCTTAATGTAGTATTTCATCTTCAGGTGGATCATGGAGGGCACAGCTAGTCAGCTTGGCCAGCGTTGTTCGTCTTATGATGCACTGGTACAAGGATGAGAACTCTATGACCAGGAACTAGACTTTGATTTCCCTGGAGGTTTCTTCTTCCCCGAAGGTGATGAGGACATATAACTCCATGGTCTCATCGTCGCTCTGTTGAACGCTTGGAGATCGGTACCTACATATGGTGAGAGGTTCTTTTCATCGACACGGAGAGTCCTGAATAGATGGATATACATATTGTCGACGAAGCTGCCTTGGTCGACCAGAATGCGACATACATCGAAGTGCGCCATCTTCGCCCTTCCAAGTAAATGGATGTTGGAGTTATGAGATCCCCATGGGTAGCTCCTCGAGGTAGAAGGAGATGAGGTTGGATTTTCCCCGATCTTTGGGCAGCCATCTGAAGTTCGTCGAACTTATTTTTCACAAAAACCTCAATGTTTTCGTTGTTCGGTTCCCCTCCAGATATGACCATGGTCGATGGGAAGCTTTCCCAGGGGCTATGGGGTGCTAAGTATGAAGGTTTTTCCTCGACTCTGTCTGGGATGTAAAAATCCTCGGGTTAGGATACACAAAGGGCGATCTGAAAAGGGGTATTGTCCAACGGAGAGTCTTCTCGGTCCCTTTTCGTGTTGCGGTCATCATGTCGGGGAGGCGCGTTCCTCTTTGTGTATTGCTTGAGGTGTCCCTCCTTGATGAGTATTTCGATCGTGTCTTTTAGGTGGACGTAGTCTTCGGTGATGTGTTTGTGGCTCTTATGGAAGTGGCAATATTTGGACTTGTCGGTGTTAGACATATGTGTTTTTTCTTTAGGAAAGTGGACCCTACTCTACTTCAATTCTAAATTGATACACTTGGCCAGGATGCGCTCGCTGGGAGCGGTCAGCAGAGTGTATTCAGAGAAACGACCAGTTAGCCCTCTGTTGTCGTGGGATTCGCAAGGTTTATCTTCTTTTCTTCTTTCCTCGTAGCGCCGAGGAGCGGTGGAATAGTCATACTTGGAAGTTTTGAGGTCTTCCTGGTTGCGATGGTTCTCGACATTGTGGGCGGCCTGCTTTTCCTCGTATCTGATGTACGCTTGCACCTTATGCAGTAATTTGTCTAATGAACGAATGAGCTCAATATTGATAGCTCCGTAGAATTCGCTATTGGGAAGTAGCCTTTTCTTGAGGAGGTACTTCTTCATGAAGTCGTTCGTGTCTACCTCGATGACCTCCTGGTTGAACCTTTTGATGTATGCCTGGAGGGTTTCATTCTTCTCCTGAATGATAGCCGCAAGTGTAGCTTCAGATTTTGGATGACTCCTGGAAGCAGTAAATTGTCTAGTAAATTCTTACCTCAGGCTTCTCCATGATGTGATGGATTTCGGGGGTAGGTTTTTGTACCAGGCCATGATACCTTTCCTCAGTGTCGTGGAGAATAGTCTTCATTTGACAGCTCTTCCAATATTCTGATAGTCGAGCATGGCGTTGATGTTCTTGATGTAGTCATCCAGATCGCTTGTCCCAACATAGGTCGCGAGATTTAGAGGTTTCTCCATTCCGGAGAGGAGCGGGATCTCCATGATTGCTCGAGATAGTGGGCAACGGATATCGTCTTCGTCACTCCAGATCGGTGAAAGGGGACGATTGTCCCTAGGGTTCCTATTGCACCGAGGAGAGTCCCTAGGTCGACCCGTTGGCTTGTTGGGTGTTTGTTGGCCTTGTTCTTCTTAAGGTCAGGGGAGCATCTCTCTTTGTGAGGGGGTGATTGACCATATTTTTTGGTGGTTGCGAGTTGAGTCCTCTCCAAGCATGGCCGACACCCCTGATGGTGGGGTGATGGGCTTTGAGAAGTTTATCCTCGTCGTTATCTCCGTGAAAGAGAACATGACTGAGGCTTTTGTCATCATGGGGACGTGCTTCGTGACTTTGACCGACGACATCTCCACTGATGAGAGGTGGAATGACAATCAAATTTTAACAGGGAGATTCTTTTGTTATGTTGGAACAACATGAAAGTCCGACTGGTTGAGGGCATGAACCAACACCACCAATGTTAGGTCCACGTTGGCGGGCACAATAATATGCTCTAAGGAATCGGGGACTACATATTGGTGAGTAACCCTATTGGCCACGGGTTTAGGAGTGGGAGTGACGGTTCGCCCGTCTCTGGAGTCAACTTCGTGGACGACATGAAGATTGTCATCCTCGCTGGTAGGGAAGTTGACGAGGGTTGTGTCATGGTTGTCGTCCTATTCGCTAGTCATGTTGGTCGGTTGATGGATGTTGATGCTTTGGTCTTTCGTTCAAGGGAGAAATATGGAGGAGCAGGAAATTCCCACAGATGGCGCCACTGATCTCACCTGATCATAATGGACCTTCAACGGCTAGCACAGCTCCAGTGATTTAAGAGCAAGAGGGGGTGTACCTGCAAGGTACTCCGATTCCTAAGTAAGAATAAGAGCGGGGGGAAAGCAAGTACAGAAGGTAAGAGTAGAAAGTGTTCAGAATACTTGACCCTCTGGTGAAAGAGGGTATTAATAATATGCCCACAATGATGGGGTAAGGTCCTCATTATGGGCTGGATTGCCAAGCCCACAATGAGAATTGCCAGGATCTACGAAGAAGCAGGGGAAAACCTAGCACATGGTCTTCATCCTGGTCCAACTGCCCCTTGATTTTAGGAGTGGAGAGAATATTTTCTTGGGGTGGTTGGTTGCACGTTACCGGTGAGCGTGTGTGGAAGCGTCCCCAACGGTCATCCATATATGGTCCTCATTGGGCCCTTCATGATGCTAGATTGGGTTGTGTCCGACGGTAGGACAGCCCATGACACAGTTAGGACTGGGTCGTGCCCGACAGTAGGGCAGCCCAAGGTCTAGTCCAAAAATTTCCTCTTCATCCTTTAATCTGCATAATTAAAATGATTTTTTTTCAATTAGTCAATTAATGACAAATCAAAATAAATATTATATCTAATAAAATTCAAAAATAAATTAAACATTTTACATAATTTCATAATCACAAGTATATGGTGGATATGTATATGAGTTAAATTTCAAATTATATGAGATACTATATTTAGGATTAAAGTTTTTCCTTTTTAATTTCTTAAAAATATAATTAAATATTAATAATTAATGAATTTCTTTTATAGAAAAAAGTTGTAAAATACAAAAAAGTTCAATTTGATGTTGCATTTATATTTGATATGTTTTAAAATATTTGTATAAAAGATATTCACTAAAGTTTCATGATTATAAAATATATGTGTTCTTTGATAAACAAAATACATACAATTAAAAAAAAAATACTTTAGTTATGTTTTTGATATTGGGAGCTATAGAAAAATTTAATGAAAAATAAAAATAGTAATAGAGAGGTAGACAAAGCCTAACACTTAAAGATTAAGGTTGAAATTGAATACATTAAAAAATAAAATAAAAAGTTATTAGTAAGGATGATTAAAGAAAAACAACAAATGACGACGAAGAATGATGAAATCGAAGGGTTTAGATTTCATATCAGGTGGTTTCGATTTTAGATCTGATGGTTTCGATTTCATATCTGGTGGTTTCGATTTTAGATTTGGTGGTTTCGATTTCAGATCTGATGTTTATGATTTTAAATTCGATGGTTTTTGGCGAAAGCTATTTCAGATCCGAAAGAATGAGAAAAGAATACTTTGGTGAAGAGTGATGAATAACAACTGAAAAACTGAAAATCAAAAACTGAGTTAGTTAATAAAACATGAAAAAATAAAGGGTTAATAGTCATTTACCCCTGCAATATAAGTGTGTTTTGATTTAACCCCACCCCCTTTAAGATAATAATTTTGGATTACCCCCTATAATTTTAAAATTCTAATTTTTTTCCTCAGGTAGAAAAATTACCCTCTGTAAAATATATATTTTTTTATTTACCCCCTGGTTTTTACACGTTTAGGGGGGTACCCAAAAAAATTCAGGGGAATAATCCTAAATTATTTTTTTAAAGGGGAGTAAATCAAAACTCGCATATATTGTAGGGGATAAATGACTATTAACCAAAAATTAAATAAAGATTTGTAAAAGAAACGTTACTCCACTAATGATGAATGAACTGATGAACTAATGAAGAAGATGATGTCTCCTTTTATGAGGAGATTTTGAAAAAGACAAAATTTGGATGATTGAAAAGGAAAATTGTGATAGAAATAAAGATGTTCAGAAAAGTAGCAGAAGAATAAGAAGAAATGATGTGCAAAGGAAAGATTCATAAAAGAGAAAGAAAATGGTACAATCTAGTACTAGAAACAAAAAGAAAATGGTATAGTGTAATGAAAAAGAGGCTGAATAATGAGAATGCTTTTATCAATTTGGTTGAAGTCGTGGAAAGAAAAAAAGAAGTCAATGATGAAATAAAAAATAGACTACAACGTGGAGGTATGTGAAAATTGCAACGTGGCGGCTTGTAGAAATAGAAGGACAAATTGGTCTTTTCATAGACACTTAAACTTCTTATATGATAGATATGAGATATATTATGTAATTGATGAGAATTATTTTATAGTTTTTAATGAGTTGTATAAATATTTAAAATAATGTATATGAATTGTTTAAATAATTGAAAAATATAAAATAATAATATAAAAATAATTTAATATGGTCTATTTAAAGAACTCAAATAAATATAAGAAAAATAATATCCATACACCAAATTTAACACTACACCTATTTCACTAGTCAACAATGAAATATTATAATAATAAAATATTTTAAAAAAATATTATTTATTTATTGGAATTAAAGTGTACACATTTAAAAATATATAATTAACCAATTGCATAACTTCATTAACCATCTTTTTATATTTTATTAACCAACTTTATTTTAGTATTAAAAATTATTTTTAATATTTGAGCGTTTAGTAACCAACTTCATAACTTTATTAACAAACTTTTTACATTTCATTAACCAACTTTGTTTTAGTAATAAAAATATTTTTAATATTTTTACGTTATTAATCAACTTTATCACTTCATTAACCAACTTTTTATATTTATTAATCGACTTTGTTTTAATACTAAAAGTCATTGTTCATATATTGTTTACTGTTGAGAATGTAGCAACTTTTTGGGTGAATATGTGTGTCTCTCACAAAGGTGTTGTTATAGAAAAGAAGTTTCACAATGTTCAATGCTTCATAGTTGAAAAAACTTTCTCAATATTTGGTATCATGAGCATTTGGTTCGAGAAATGGATCGACTTACTTTTATCTAAAATCAACGGCACCACAAGGGTGGTGAGTAAAAAACGTTATGTTGTTCCGTTGAAAAGTGTCAATGGCGATACAAGTGTATGTGAAAGAAGAATTTCCACTTGAGGGGGAGCATTGTGGTCTCACACTTGAGGGGGGTGTTGATAATGTAGCAAATCTGAGTAGTGTGTATAATAGTCTCACATTGGTTGGAAATGTGGAGACTTGAGCATTTATAAGTGAGAGAACCCATTCATTTATCACCTTAAAATTTTGGGTGAATATATAGTGTGTCTCTCACAAGGTGTTACTCTAGAAAAGAAGTCTCACAATGTTCAATGTTTCTTAGTTGAAAAAATTACCCCAACATTTACGAGTATTCTTCACGACCATTGTTCATGTCACTGTTCATCGTATTTAGAACAATGAATACGGTGTAATGTATGATGATGGTGTAAGAATAGCAATGCGGTAAGTATAATGGATGTTATAATTTTTTTTTTTATAAATAAGAACTATAGGAAGTATTAATCAAACTTAATTACATCATTGTGTTGTGGGATATAGATCATCTCCTGCTGCCATCCTGCTGTAATGTCAATCATTCATCTGTCGTTTTTCTCTCACTTTAAAATTTATTTTGTTTATTTATTTATTTTTCAATATTTTCTATCCATTGGATCATGAGCATGAGGTAGGCATGGTAACGGGGCGTGTCGAGGACATGTTTTATCTCCCTCAAACCCAAACCTGAATCCCTAAATAATCCTCATTCTCCGTCTCAAACTCAAACGACGATGGAGAATTAAAACACAAACTCGTCACAAACGGATTCAGATTGAGTTCGGATATCCCCGTCCTTCCATCATCCATTTAATAAAGTCAATTTTTTTAAAAGAACTATTTATTTTTTCCAAAATCCAATTACATTCCAAATAATAAAATAAAACAATATCGACAAAATTCATATATACATTTCAGATATTTTAAATAATTAATACAAATCAAATATCAAAACATTAGTTATATATTTAATATTCTAAATTTACAAAACTAAATAATAATGTACATAATGAAATAAACGGGGCAAGTTCGAGGATAAGTTTGGGGTGAATACTAGGGTCTCAATTACTCGATCTATTTTCATATTCTTCAATCGAGGAAAACCCAAACCTGAATCTAAACTCAGTCAAAGTGAATTTTTCCCATCAAATTTAAGATAGATTTGGATGGATACATGCAGATATGAATTTTATTGTCATGATAATCGTATGAGATGGCCGAAGACAAAGGAATGAGAGGATCCATTTCCTTATATTGTGTGGATAAGGCATTAACCACATAATCTTTAGTCATAAGATACAAGATGTATCTCCCTCTCTAATAGCAGGGCTTCTAGTATCCATACAATGTCACTTTGTAACTATATAGGTATTTTAGTAAATAACTAAACTCAATATCAATTCAGTTATCAACTTTTTATATTTAGTCTCGTTGGCTCCATTCAAATTGTGACACTGGTCTTGCATGTGCATTGTCAACAAGTCGTTAAAGTAAAGACAGCTACAGTTTTTCGTTGGTATAATTGAAACAATAATATCGCAATCAACTTTATGAGAGTGATGCATAATTTTGTACATGGTCATGCTTTCATGAAGGAATATTTTACCTACTACTATAAATTTTGTACTCAAATACCCCTTACATTTTATTAAAATTTCATTTTACCAAGATTCCAGTGTTCCAATGATTCTTTCTTAATGGTATGCTTTGAAACATGTTTAATGAACTCAGTTAAGGATGTTTTTGTTAGATTGAAATATAATTAAAAATGAAATACTTAGTTCATCCATAAGACCATAAACCTTTTAAATATGATTATTAATAATAAAATTTCAATGATAATATATTTTTTGGACCACGAAATGCAAAATCTGCTTAGTTTAATTTAAGATGACAAGTTCAGATAAATCTTATTTCATGTGAAGATAATGAAAGTGCTAACCAGCTAACAAACTTTACCATTTTTATATGTCAATTTTGTTTTTTAGAGATTTAGAGATTCCTTCTAACAAAATTATACTAGTATTCATGTAGTAACAATTCCAACAATCAAAATCAAAACAACGAAAATAGAAAAAACATCTAGGGTGATAAGTGATGCATAATTCATAAGCTACTTAATGTATCATGCCAATATAATTGGACCACCCAATTAGAAGAGATTAAACCAATTAAAGCTTATCCTAGAAAATGCAAAGGTTCTTTATAAAATTCGTAAAAGTTACAATTGGATTGTGAACTATCTCCTATTGATGATCAACTTCAAGCCGAGATTTTGATATTCCAAATAAGATCAGAAATATTGCAAACTTTGTTTCTGAATATTATTTTGTTCCTCAGCCTCCATAAACAACGACAAACATAAAACCACACCACTCTGATCTTCTGGACTTTCACCTTCTTTTTTGCAAAGATTAACCAGGAATGAAAGATGCTACTGACATCACCAACGTTGTTATCTTCATAACCTATCCACTCCAAAATAGCCCGCCAAATCTTTTTTGAAATACAACGGTGAAAGAAAATACGAAGAAGAGATTCACTTACCTCATTGCAAAATGAACACGATAACTGATTGTGTGGCAAAACTCCTCTACGACAAAGTTGATCCTTGATCGGGAGTCTGTTTAAAAAATATCTTCAACCAAACACCTTAATTCTAAACGGAATCAAGGTTCTCCATAATATTTCGAAGCAATTAAAATTGTTTACTGCAGAATCTGGAATATGCAGCCCAACGCATGATAGACTGTACCCCGATTTTGCCGAGTAACCAACTGATGCATCATTCTTCCAAATCAAAAAAAAAATTGCAGCTTCCATAATAGGAGAAATATAAGCCAATTTGTCCTTCAGCTTCTTTATTTTTTCTTCTGTCTCAAAGTGCACTTTGTTGAAAGTGTAATTCCTCGTGTCAGATTTGATTTAGATTTGATTTAAATCTAAAATAGATAGATTTGATTTAGATCTAAAATAGATAGATTTGATTTAGATCTAAAATAAGTATTTTGAGCTTTTATAGTTTTGGACTTTTTAGCTTGTGGAGCAAGCTAACCTAAATCTATAAATAGGGAGTAACCCTTATTTTGTAATCATTACAACACATTGTATTCACAGATTTGCATTTGCAAAGTGAAATAAAAGTTTTTCCACAGTTTATGGGTGTTATCTCCAAATTTCGACGCTAGCATTAATTGAGTTATTTGGCTTAGAAAAGAGTTTTCTTGTTATAACCTAAAAATGAGGTTTTCGACCTTATTCATTGAAAGAGTGAAAGTCGAAGGAACCCCCCACCTACGAATCATGTACTTAGTGAAATTCTGAGTTTGGAACATTTTCTAAGTGTTAGTGGGATTCGACCATGCATGATTCGACGTAAAGTGGCAGTTACTCAAAGTTGTGCACATTCAAACCTTGGAGGGAAACATGTAATTTTCAATTCAAAGACAGGGACAAGTGTTGCAAGATGAAGCTCCTTCAACATGCAAAGTGACAAGTGTCACAATCTTAGGAGAAAACCGTCGAAAACGATTACTTTGTATATATATAAATAGCCTAGTCTAGTGTTAGAATAAGTGTGTGTGAAACATATTGTACTTTTAACTCCGTAACACTCAAAGTATCCGCGTGTAGAGAAAAGAGTGTAATGAGAATGTATGTGATGTAAACACCACCAATTTATCTTCAATGTCATTTATCTTCAAGTTATTTATCTTTGAAGTCATTTAACTTTCAAGTCTTTTATGTTAAAGCATTTTAAATTATCTCTTGCATTTACTTTTCAAGCACTTTAAATTCTTGTCTTGCTTTATCATTTCATTTACTTTACAAGCAATTTACTGATTTTCTTTATATTTCCAGTATTTAAATCTTCTTGCCTTGCATTTTCCCTTTCATTTACCCTTTTTACTTGCTTTGAGAGCTTTTCATTTTTATCTTATTTCTTTGTTTTCAACACTTTCTGAATACTATCGAAGGAATTTCATGACTTTTTCCCAAAAACATTACAATTCACAAACGTTTAGCACATGTCCTAGGATCAATCTGGTCGATCCTGCGAGTAACTGAGGGTATTTTAGTATCTTTGGAGGATCATCGGTTGTTTACCAATTTTGGGGGTAAACAATGGGCAAAGAGGTCTCTGTAGAAAATTATTTTTCTTCTTCTTCGTCCTTAAACCCTAATATTTCTCTTCTCAATTTTTCTTTTAATTTCCACTTTGCAACAATCTTGTTCATCAATATTGATTAAAATTATCCATATGTTTGGCGGATTTCCAACATCTAGTATCAGAGCTCTGGTTTGAGAGATTCAAGGGCAAGAATCGTGATGGTGATGAATCATCCGAACAGACATTTTTCGAAAAATCTTCCAATTCTCAAGAAAGATAATTATGAGAATTGGTGAAAGCATATAAAGATTATTTTTTGTTATCAAGAAAAGGTTGCACACAAAGAATTGAAGAAGAAAGATTATAAACTCTCTTTATAATCCATCAATGTGTTAATCAGGATAACTTTGAAAATGTTAGTGATGTTGAATCCGTGAAAGATGCATAGGAAATTCTGGAGAAGTCGTTTGGAGGCGCAAAGAAGGTGGAAGAGGTGAGGTTACAAACTCACAAGAGAACCTATGAGTTGCTTCAAATGGAAGAAAGTGAAAGTATTACAGATTTATTTACAAGAGTTACAAAACTTATGAATCAAATCAAAGTATATGGAGAAGAGCTGATAACCAAAGTATTTGTCTCAAATATTTTGAGACCATTGGCTCCAAAGTTCGACCACGTGGTAGTAGCCATAAAAGATTCGAAAGATTTGTCAAGATTGACAAAGAAAGAACTTCAAGGGACGCTTGAATCTCATGAACAAATAATGGATGAAAGAGTTGCAGGAAATTCGAAAAGTGATGTGGCTCTACAGTCTCAATCAACAGGAGATAAGAAAGGAAAAGGAAAGTGGATCGACAACAATGGCAGAGGAAGCTACAACAATTCGACTGGTCGAAATCAGCAATAAGAAGTCTGGTCAAATCAAAGAAAACCTGGAACCATGGCAACCAAAGAGGTGATGTTGCAGGTAGAGGAAGAGGTGATGGTCAAAAACCTGACAAAAGTCCCATTTAGTGTTACAATTTTCAGAAGTATGGTCATTATTTTAGTGATTGTCCTGAAAAGCAGAAGAATCAAGAAAGTGACGATAAGTTGGTGAAACATGAAGAAGAAGAAATGTTGTTGATGGTTACAATGAGATATGAAGAGAGATTCAAGGACCAATGATACTTGGACTCAAGATGCTCATCACACATGACTGGTAGGAAAGATTGGTTTGTCAACATGAAGCCCTCAATGAAGAACATGGTGAAATTTGCAAATGACAATATTCTAGTAGTTGAAGGTATTAGTGACGTTCTGATTATGTGGAAGGATGGAAAAAGGTCAGTAATTTCAAATGTGTTGTACATACCAGGCATGAAGAGCAATTTTCTCAGTATATGGCAGTTAGTTGAAAAGAACTACAAGGTATTGATCAAAGACAAGATGATGAAATTTCTCGACGCGGGTGGTAGGTTGATCTTGAAGGCTCCAATGTCTCATAATAGAACCTTCAAAATCGAACTAAATGTGATGGAGCATAAGTGCCTCGCAACTACAGCTAGAAGAGATAAATAGATGTGGCACTATAGACTTGGTCATCTCAATTTCAAAGACACCAAAGATTTGAAGAGGACAAATATGGTTTCAAGATTTCCAGAAATCAACATTCCAAACGAAGTATGTGAAGAATGTGTTCGAGCAAAGCAACACAAGAATAGCTTCGTAAAGAATGCATGAAGCAGGTCGAAGGCAATTCTTGAAGTCATATACTTTAATGTATATGGTTCTACTCAGGTCGATTCGGTTGGAGGTAACAAATATTTTGTCACATTCATAGATGATTTCAGTCGAAAATTGTGGATATGGTAAAACAAAGTGGTCGAAAGCTAAATATTTTGAGGACTGATGGTGGTGGAGAGTATGTGTCAAAAGATTTCGATACATTGTGTGCTAAAGAAGGGATTGTGCATGAAGTGGTGCAACCCTACACTCCACAATAGAATGGAATTGCATAAAGGAAGAATTGAACCATCATGAATATAGTGAGAAGTATGTTGAAAGGAAAGCATCTACCCAATGAATTATGGGGAGAAGCCGTGTCGACTGCAACGTATATTTTGAACAGGTGTCCAACGAAGAAGCTAGAAGGAGTCTTGTAACACCATTCTAACCCCACAAAATAATCGCGATAAATAAACTGCAATAGATCATAGTACTCATAGAAAGTGTCATATTTTCTTCATAAAACATCAATTAAATATAATGTATTAGAGCAATACTTTCTCTAAATCAAAACTTCACAGAGGAATAAATTATTCAAATATTTTCCTCATATTTCATAAAAACATAAAGACCTTTTGGTCAAAGTCAATGATCATCATTCTGCTTAATGCAACATATAACAACTCATAAACTTATCCTAACAAATAAAAAAAACAAATCAATTAAGCATATATTCCCCCGATGTTACATCTACCAGAGAAAGACACCAGACACTTAGAATTAAGCTAAACAACTTCCCGCTAAGACTTCACGCACCGTGAACTCATCTCGAATATTTCCACGTTGTCCACGTATAGGCAACATTCAAACAGGCAGGATGAGTAATCACAAATCATTATACGAGATATAAGAAATAGATATCATATGTATAATAATTAAATCACTATAACATAACGATCATATGCTTCATACTCAAGACAACAACAACAACATCATATTCATCATAAAACGTCATACTCTAATAATTAATCATATAATTCACTTATCACAAAACATCATGCAATTCCACAAATAATGAAAATGCAACATCATATGGACTCATGCATGCGGTACCGAAAAACATCACTAATGACTTAGTCATTGTTATCTCCAAGGATCCCCACCAATAGGATCGGTTCCCACTAGGAACCAGAGCACACCATAGGTTGCACTTAATATGCACAATGGGATTAAGGTCATCACTAGACCTGAACGCCCTGCAAAATCGTCATTGGATATTCATCCGGAAAAACATCACTGGACATCTTGTCCTAACATATGTTATGAATGCATGATGCGCAACAACATAAAGATACGACCACGGCTAGTCAAAACGCATCATCATTCATCAAATTATCATCATATATCTCATAGACATCTTAATCATTCTAATTATCATAACCATCATAAACATCATAGTTATCATAAACATTATAATCATCATAAACATCATAGTCATCATAATCATTATAATAATCATAATCGTCATATTCTCTTTGTATACTTCATATACACACTTAATAGACAACACATTTATCCTAGTTTTCTCTTCATCATTCATCATAACAAACACCAAACAATTTACTTCAAAACACCATCATCGCGATTTATATACTAAAACACACACTCATAATTTATTCGGCACATAGTCTCTTCACTTAATTTACTACACGATCACTGGATAATAACATCTTATGTTTCTTATTATTTCACTAAAATCTAGATCATTCGATATATCTCCAACACTTCAAACGACATGTAAAACCGATTCACGATTTAAAATTTAGAACCACATAAATCACATACTATCATACATAAACCACAATCAACACAACATCATTTTCTCATGACAGTCATCCAATTATTCACTTCGGGATATATTCATAATCTTTTACACAATAAGCACACATATCATAATTTTCTAACATATAACACTTCACTGACTCCTGATACTAACACTGGAAATTACCTAATTTATTCTCCATAATATAGATCATGACAATAGCATTTTATTATGACATACATTCACCAACAATTCACTAAAGATCAAGATATTTTTCCAATAGTTCAGGCTGCATGTAAGACTGGATTTACGGTTTTGTTTCTGGATTAGTCAATATGAAAAACAGATCAATAGTGACACTCGCCACCTATGAATGTGACACCTTCCACCTAAATTGTTTCATAAGTTTTCCTGGTCTCCTAATTGGCCAAGTGGCGTAGGCCACATGAAATAGTGGCACTGGCCACTTAAATTGCTTAAATATGGCGCAAGCCACATGTTCAATGGCACTAGTCACTTACTTTAACTAAATGTGGCGCAATCCATAAGTATTGGTGGCCCATGCCACCCATTTTCACCAAAGGTGGCGCAAGCCACCTTCCCAGGGGCATAGTGGCGCAAGCCACTTGTTAAGGGTGGCACTCGCCACCCAATCCTTTCCCAGGATGGCAGTCGCGACTCGTCCTTTGGGATTTTCCCCTCAAATTTTCAACCAATTCTCATCAATATATTTAGGATTAATTTTCATACGACTCTTCTATTTTCATCAAATTTCCTACCGAACACCATTAATCTGTCATGAATCAAACACCACATATTTTTCGTTATAATTTAAAAAAAATCTGATTTTCTACCTATGTTCATCAAACTGATAAGTGCATATAAGTGTTATTATTTAGTAGATTTTTTGGCATTTTTCAAGGGTTATTTTGATCTCTAATTCATTTTCCCCTTTGTTTCTTATACTTATTCATAGTTTAGTTTTAGCATTTTTAAAGCATCATTTATTTAACTTTAGTTTTTGTAATTTTAGGTTACACTATGGAAATATGAAGCAAATTTCATCAAGACCTTCTTTTGGAAGTTTTGGAAGATTTTGAAGAAATCTTGCTCGCTTCAAGGTCGCTCAGCGAGATCCAATCGAGTTTTCCAGAGATATTTTCGCTCAGTGAGGGCTTTTGTCGCTCAACGAACTGGTGCTTTTAATGAACTTTTGCTCAGCGAGCAGATCTCGCCCAGCGAGACCTGCGAATTCAACTTCTTTATAAGCATTTGTTTCACTATTTTCTTGGGATGTAATTTTTGAGACTTGACCTAAATATTCCTTAAACACTTTTTCACTTTGTTCTAAGAAAATTTGGTGCATTTAAAGTCAAGACATTGTTATTAATGCTCCATCTTCTTCATCTTCATCTTTTGTTGGAAGCTTCCATGGAAATGGAAATCTAAACCCATAGTATGTCAAGGTTAGAAGGTAGATAGGTTCTATTTTTGTATGTATAGGCCTTGATCCTTTTGTATAAACTCTTGATGATGAATATATGATGAAAGCTTTGATTTTTATGACAAACCCTTTTGTGTTGCTTAATGATTGAGAGATATGGTCAACATTGACCTAGGTTTTCATCACCCAAATACCATAAGCTAGAGATAGTTATGGGCTTTGGAGTTCACTTTGTATTGAACCTAAATGTTACCATTTTGATAGATTGAGTGAGAAATCATCAATGAATCAAAATGGTAAAACTCACATTTTGTGTTAGAAATAAACATTATGAGAGGATATTGTGAATGTGTTCATTGTTGAAATGAGTTTATCTTTTGATCAAAACTATATATACAAATAAACCTATCAAACCCTAACTTTGACATATGCTTTTAAGAATCTTTTACAAACCAATACTTTTAACTCTTAGAATTTATTTGAATGAACAAGTTTATTTTCTTACAAACACTAAAACCCCTTTTGTTACTATTAAGTCTAAAACTTAAGCAATTGTAGAACGACATAAATATCATAAACAATTGTCGTACCCCGAAAAATACGACCTTACGCGATCCGAAAGGACGGAGTCACGCGCCGGAAGGACTGAAGAGTCGCCACCTAATTCTATTTATTCCCGAAGAGGGAAAGGGAAGATATAGATAAAACCCGGGGGGAGAGAGATAAGGACAAAGGTCAACGAAACCATTGCCTGGGTTCGGGAGTCGGTTATGCAGGGGGAAGGTATTAGCACCCCCTACATCCATCGTACTCGATGGGAACCATCTAAGTTAACGCGCGCGAAAGGATGTCTATGCTTAAACGAATTGCTTGCTAGAGGGAAATGAGTTGAATTATAAGTTAGATTGATCCTAGGTGCTCGGGAAGGATGGAGATCCTCGTGCCTACGTACTCCCGTCTGCAATGGGAAAGTCAAAGCCTCGTAGTTCGGCCTACTAAGGGTAATGGTTGTTCGATTTTATTACCTTTCGTCGATGAAAGGGTTTAGGAGTTGAAATGCACTAAAGACTATGGATAGTTTATCTCGCCCAACAAGACGAGCGTCTTGCGTCGAAAATAATCGGAGCGAGTAACGAGAGCTCGTTATCCTCCTTTCTACCGCTTAAGGCTCGTGGCGTACAATTCTTCTCGTATTATTAGAATGTTTTATTTCCTAAGACCGCTTGACGTTGGATCAAGGGTTTGGATCTAATCGAAACGTTTTGGTTTTTTTTAGGTTAGAGGGTGAATGCGAATGGAGGTTTATTTTGTGGTTTGTTAGCGAGGCACGAAGCGTTCGGCTCGCAAGGAGTGGATCCTAATAAACGAAATGAAATAAAAAGGTGCGAGTGTGCAAGTGCAATCGCTTGGCGTTGGACCAAGGATTCAGAAATAAATAAAATGCGTACAAAATAATGGGAGAGGGATACAAAATAAATACAGGGGATTGCGCGAAATAAAGAGGTCTCGTTGTAGTTCGCCCAAGAGGAAGCGTGTGTGCAGTGTTTTGAACAGTTCGAAGGCGTTCGGCCTTTTAATCGGGACACAACTATTTGAAGGCGTTGGACCTTTTAATCAAGCGCAACTATTCGAAGGCGTTGGACCTTTTTGGGATGCGCCGAAATTTAGTTCGTGAACTACCTTAGAATCGGTTTAAAGAAACCGTTCTATGAGGAGTCGAAACATAATTTGAAATGCGAAATTAAATAAATTGAATCGCAAAAAATAAATAGAATCATAAATGCAAATAAATAAATAAATTAAATAATATCGAAAATAATGAATAAATTTAATTAAATTACAACTTTTGTTCAAAATAAAATAATAAGATAAAATAAAAACAGGAGGGCCTCATATTGACCAAATATCACCGATTTAATGAAATCGGGCGAAAAATGGCCTTTTATTATATCATTGGCCCTTAAAAGAAAAAAAAACTAGAAAATAATATATAAGAAAACATAATTAAAATAATACTTTTTCTTAGATTTTTCTTAGTTTAAAGTGTAAAGTATAAACAAATAATAATAATAATAATAATGATAATGATGATAATAATAATAATGATAATAATAATAATACAATAATAATAATACAATAATAATAATAATACAAATTAAAACAATAAAATGTAACAAAAAAAACAAAAAAAAAGACAGGTAGGGTGTGTGGTGTGTACATGCTGAGTGTAGAGAGCAAAACGGATGGGCCCAAGCCCATTTCGTCCATAATGAAAACCTAGATTTCTATAAAAACAGAAAATTAAAAAAATAGAATAAAAAAAACTTTAAAACAAATAAATATCAGCAGAAAAGAAAAGAAAGAAAAGCATTCCTCTTCTCCACAACTTATGTTTCAAAACCGAGCAAATTCACTTTTTCTTTTAAAAGAAAGCAAACGAATAACAGAGGAACCAACCTCTCTCTCACTGCGCGAACCTCCGTCTCTCTCTCTCGATGCTTCTTTCCGTCGTGCGACCGTCGGCGGAAGGTTGCTTAAAAACGGCGATGGGCTTAGCCTGTGTGTTGGTGGCCGCGGATGGCGTTCGTCGGCGCGGATGGCGTCTCAAGTCAAGTTGTGGGCCGGCGGCTTTGGGTGGTAGCCGGTGGGTTCGCTCTCTCGCGGCATTTCGTTCTGGTTTTCCACGGTTTTCTCTCTCCGGCGTTTTGGATCTGCGGCGGAACGGTGTTGAGACGGTGGTTTTCAGCGCTTTCCGGCGGGTGGAGCTCAGTCCTGAATAAGCGTTGGCCGCGATTTTAATTGGAGGTTTGTCTCAGTTTCTAGATCCGTTTCGGTTTTCTCGATTTGGATGGTTCTGCTTGTATGTTTTGGCTTTGGTTCAGTTTATCACAGGTTCAGATTCAGTGTTTTGGAATAGGTTTGCGAGCTTTTTTCGTTTTTTCGATTTCGTGTTCTGTTGTGGTTGAATGTTGATGAAAATAAATGGTGGTGAAAGGTTTGATGGTTTGCTGTGATTATTTCCGTCTGTGCTGCGTTTTTCTTCTTTCTGAGTTTTTATTTTGTGTGAGGTTTCGCGTTTGGATGTGATGAGAGGGTTCTGAGGATTTGTGGTTGCAATTCCGTGAATAATGGTTCTGTGAGTGCGGTAATGAAAGTGACGTGGTGAGATTGTGGAGGGTATGAGGTGAGTGTGTGATGTTCTTTGTTTATGAGGTAGGCTGCGGAAAAAATAGGTTCTGGGGTGCTGTTGATATTTGTGGATTAAAGGTCCCTGGATTTTTCTTGGTAAAGCTTGGTTTTATAGGAATATTGGAAGGGATAAAATGAAACCTAAGGCAAGGAAGAAAAAAAATAATCTTTGCTTACAGGCTGTACAATCTGCGTGAATTTGCCTTGTATTGGTGGCTGCGAATGAAAATCTATTTGGTAGTGGAATTATGGTCCTACTGGTGGAATTGGTAATGCAATCTTACCGTTGAAAGAAGACAAAAATGGATATACAATGTTTTTCTCTTTATAAAAAACCAAAACCAAAATAATAATAATAATAATAATAATAATAATAGAGTAATAATAATAATAAAACTGAGAGTTGATAATAAAAGAAAATAATAAATAAATGAATAAATAATAATAATAAAGAAGATAATAATATTAATATTAATAAGAATAATGAAAATAGAAATAGTAGTTATAATAAGAAAATAATAATGTAAATAAAAGTGAATTCTTTTTTTATATTTGTTGTGTAGAAAAAGATAAATTTACAAATTGATGATTTATAAAAATGTAAAAAAAAACAAATTTTGGAAATAATAACAATAAACGGATAATAGTAATAGAGTAATGAAAATGATAGCGAAAATAAAAATGGATATATATATATATATATATTTTTTAGGAGAAGTGAAGAAATAAATTAATTTTTTTTATAATTTTTGTGATAAAATTGTAGATGTTTAGAATTGGCAGAATTTTTGACCAACAAGAAAAGTTGAATTCAGTTCAGAATGTCCTATCAGATGTTGGGACATTATCAAACAGAGTATAAGAACTTAATTCAGGATGTTACACCAGATGTTGGGACATTGTGTAAATGATTTAAGTTCAGTTTTTCAGGATGTCCCAACAGATGTTGTGACATCTCAAACCTGCTACCAGAATTAATTAATGACTAACTGATCTGAGTAATTTAAGGAAAGTTATCTGGAATTAATTATGGATGGACAAAAACAGAACAAGGCGCATCTGTAGGAAGTGTTGTTATGAGACTTCAGCATAATCAGAAGAACTAAATCACCTAGAATCTAGGAAGTAACAAACCCTAATTCAAGGTGGAAGCTGCATGCGTTTTTTGGACTGGATTAACCTACAGAAAGCCCAAAATACAAACACCTATTTAAGCAACAGAATATCTCAGAATTGGGTACGAATTTTAGAAGACTAAATAGAGTATTTTGAGTTTTAATAGCAGGTTGTTTTTATTGTACCACTTTATGAGCTTTTAAGCAAAAGTGTATTTGTGTCTTGATTGAAACTGTGAAGTAAGATCAAGCTGTTTTGTTTGAAGGATGACTTCAATTTTATTAAACTTGTAAACAAGATCACTGTGTGATTGAGGGGGAGTGAGTTGGTACTCATATCTAAGTTGTGTCTTAGGTAGAAATTGCATTGGGTAGATATTAAGTGAAAGATTAAACTGGGTTGTTTAATTCTAGAATTAATATTACTTATAGTGGATTTCCTCCTGACTTGGTAGCCTCCAGATGTAAGTGTGGTTATACACTGAACTGGGTTAACAAACTACTGTGTTGTTTAATTTTCTTGCACTTTAAGTTTTGGTTAAATCTGTCAAGTGTTGGAACATCTCATAGGACATCTCATACCTGATCACAGAATTTCAATTAGCATCAGAGCAGGCACCCTGCCTGTTTATACTGGGTGAGATCTAGGGAATACAAATTCTGGAAACATGGACAGAGATATAGGATCAGTAAATAGACCACCTATACTGGATGGATCTAATTATGACTACTGGAAACCAAGAATGATTGCATTCTTAAGATCACTTGACAACAGGGCCTGGAGAGCAGTCAACATTGGATGGGAACATCCTGTCCAAGACACCAAAGATGGATCAAAAGTGTTGAAACCTGAAGAAGAATGGAGTAAGGAGGAAGAAGATTCAGCACTAGGTAACTCCAAGGCCTTAAATGCTTTATTCAATGGCATTGATAGGAACATCTTTAGACTTGTGCATCACTGTGAGCTGGCCAAAGATGTTTGGGACACTCTCAAAACAACTCATGAAGGAACATCAAAGGTAAAGATGTCAAGACTTCAACTTCTCACCACCAAGTTTGAAAACTTGAGAATGAAGGAAGATGAGACAATTCATGAATTCTACATGAACATCTTAGAAATAGCCAATACTTCTGGAGCCTTGGGAGAAAAGATGACTGATGAAAAGCTTGTAAGAAAGATTCTCAGATCTTTGCCAAAAAGATTTGACATGAAAGTCACAGCAATAGAAGAAGCTCAAGACATATGCACAATGAAAGTTGAAGAACTCATTGGTTCCCTTCAAACATTTGAGATGGGAATGAATGACACAAATGTAAAGAAGAACAAAAGCATAGCCTTGGTAACAAATACTGATGAAGAAGAAGATGATGAATCAGAAACTGGTGAAAGCTTATCAGACAACATTGCTATGCTTGGAAGACAATTCAAAAAGATTCTCAGAAGGATGGAAGACAAATCCAAACCAAGTGGAAGATACACAAACTATTCTGAGAATAAAAGACCCTATGATGCTAATAGAAGGTCAAATTATGATGAAAAGACCAGTCAAGAAAAAGGAATTAAATGCCATGAATGTGGAGGATATGGACACATCAGGAATGAATGTCCTACCTACTTAAAAAGGCAAAAGAAAGGACTCTCTGTAACCTGGTCTGATGAAGACTCAGGAGGTGATTCAGAAGAAGAATCAGCTAAGCATATCACTGCTCTAGCTGGATTATGTGAATCTGAAAGTGAATCCAGTGATGGGGAGCTTACTTTTGAAGAACTTGAGCAATCATACAGAGAACTATTCAAAAGAAGCACTGAAATATGCAGTGAAAGTATAAAGCTAAAGAAGCAGATTAAGGCACTAAAGGATGAAAAAGCAAGAGATCTAGAGATCATTGACACCTTAAAAAGTGAAGTAAGTCTTCTCAACTCCAAGTTGGAACACATGTCCAAATCTGTTAGAATGCTGAACAGTAGCTCAAGTACACTGGATGTTATTCTCAACAACAATAAGCATTCAGGGGATAAAAGTGGACTGGGATTTAACAGAGTTCATAAGGATGAAGCTAGCTCTAGCAAAACCACTTCAAAGTCCATACAGTCAAACAAAATGTCCCAACAGATGTCTCAACATCATGAAAAGAACACAAAGTCAAACATAATGCTCCAACAGATGTCTCAACATTCTGAAAAGAACATAATGAAGAAGAAGTATCAAAGATGGAGATGTCATCATTGTGGAAGATTTGGACATATCAAACCTCATTGCTACAAGTTGCATGGATATCCAAATCAGATGTTTCAGCAACCTCCTAAGCAGAAGACAGAGGTCATCAATAAGGTATGGAGACCAAAAGCTAGTCTTCATGCTGATCAAAGCTACATACCCAAGAACAAGATCAACAAACAACCTTGGAGCTCTACTGATGAACAATACACAGGGCAGAGGTATCAAAAGAAATCTCAATTCAAATGGTCAAAGAAAGGTATTGCATATATAGCTCATACATCACTAAGAGTATCAGCTAAAGAAGACTGGTACTTTGACAGTGGATGTTCAAGACACATGACTGGATTGAAGAATCTGCTAGTAGACTTAAAGTCATATTCATCCAGATATGTGACCTTTGGAGATGGAGCTAAAGGAGAAATCAAGGGAGTTGGGACCTTGGACTGTCCAGATGTACCAAGACTGGATGATGTGTTGCTGGTTAAAGGTTTAACTGCTAACCTGATCAGCATAAGTCAATTATGTGATCAAGGGTACAATGTAAACTTTACCAAAACTGAATGCATAGTGTCTAACAAAGAACAAAAGGTTGTCATGAAAGGAGCCAGATCTAAAGACAACTGTTACATGTGGGAACCTCAAGATTTCAGTCTCACTTCAACTTGCTCTTTAGCTAAAGAAGAAGAAGTGAAACTATGGCACCAAAGACTAGGTCATCTTCATTTCAGAGGCATAAAGAAAATCATATCTATGGATGCTGTGAGAGGTATTCCTAAACTGAAGATTGATGATGGCAAAATATGTGGTGAATGTCAAATAGGCAAGCAAACCAAGATGTCCCATCCAAAGCTCCAACATCTGACAACTTCCAAAGTTTTGGAATTATTGCATATGGATCTTATGGGACCTATGCAGGTTGAGAGCCTTGGTGGTAAGAGGTATGCCTATGTAGTGGTTGATGACTTTTCAAGATATACATGGATAAATTTCATCAAAGAAAAGTCTGATGTATTTGATGTATTCAAAGACTTATGCCAGAGAATACAAAGGGAAAAAACCAGCTGTGTGATCAGAATAAGAAGTGATCATGGAAAAGAATTTGAGAACCAAAAATTCTTAGATTTCTGTTCTTCAGAAGGAATCAATCATGAATACTCTTCACCAATCACTCCTCAACAGAATGGGATTGTTGAGAGGAAGAATATAACTATTCAAGAATCAGCAAGAGCTATGATCCATGCCAAAAAGTTACCTTTGTACTTCTGGGCTGAAGCTATGAACACAACTTGTTACATCCATAACAGAGTTACTCTAAGAAAAGGAACCTTATCCACAATCTATGAAGTCTGGAAAGGCAGAAAACCCACAGTTAAGTACTTCCATGTGTTTGGAAGTAACTGTTATATTTTGGCAGATAGGGAGCAAAGAAGAAAAATGGATCCTAAAAGTGATGAAGGGATTTTTCTTGGATACTCTATAAACAGCAGAGCATATAGAGTATTTAATTCTAGAACCAAGGTTATCATGGAGTCCATAAATGTGATAATTGATGATGCTCCTACAGATGTTCCAGAAGATGTTGGAACATCTGCTGATATCAAAATTGAAGCTGAAGAAAAGAGTGATCATTCTGACTTCACTCAAACTGATGCAAGGACAGAACAATCCAGCAAACCTCCCTCCATCAGAATCCAGAAAGATCATCCCAAAGATTTGATAATTGGTGATCCCAACAGAGGTGTAAGCACTAGATCAAAAGATGTAATTTCAAGTTCCTGTTTTGTTTCTAAAATAGAACCTAAAAACATCAAGGAAGCTCTTACTGATGAATACTGGATTTGTGCTATGCAAGAGGAATTAGGTAAATTCACAAGGAATGAAGTGTGGAACCTTGTCCCTAGACCTGATGACATAAATGTGATTGGAACTAAATGGGTGTATAAGAACAAGTCAAATGAGCAAGGAGTTGTTACAAAGAACAAAGCTAGACTTGTAGCTCAAGGATACACACAAATTGAAGGAGTAGACTCTGATGAAACATTTGCACCAGTAGCAAGGCTTGAATCAATCAAATTACTTTTGGGAATTGCTTGTATCTTAAAGTTCAAGCTATTCCAAATGGATGTGAAAAGTGCCTTTTTAAATGGATATCTTAATGAAGAGGTATATGTAGAACAGCCTAAAGGTTTTGTTGATCCAAGCTGTCCAAATCATGTATACAAACTAAAGAAGGCTCTTTATGGTCTGAAGCAAGCTCCAAGAGCATGGTATGAAAGGCTGACTACTTTTCTTATCAAGCAAGGGTACAGAAAAGGTGGAATTGACAAAACCTTATTTGTTAAAGATGAAGAAGGAAATGTCATGATTGCTCAAATATATGTAGATGACATTGTTTTTGGTGGGATGTCAGAAAGGATGGTGAAACATTTTGTAAATCAGATGGAATCTGAATTTGAGATGAGTCTAGTAGGAGAATTAACCTACTTTCTTGGACTGCAAATAAAGCAAATGGAGGACTCCGTGTTCATTTCCCAAAGCAAGTATGCTAAGAACATAGTCAATAAATTTGGGATGGACAGTGCTACTCATAAGAGAACTCCTGCCCCCACACATTTAAAGCTAACTAAAGATGACAAGGGTGAGAATGTAGATCAAAGCCTATACAGAAGCATGATTGGAAGCTTGCTATATCTAACTGCTAGCAGACCAGACATAGCATTTGCAGTAGGTGTTTGTGCAAGATATCAAGTTGATCCAAAAGTTAGTCATCTTAACCAAGTCAAGAGAATTCTGAAATATGTTAATGGTACTTGTGACTATGGCATAATGTACTTTCATGGATGTAAACCAATTCTCACTGGCTTCTGTGATGCTGATTGGGCTGGAAGTGCTGATGACAGAAAAAGCACTTCAGGAGGATGCTTCTTTCTAGGAAACAATTTGATTTCTTGGTTCAGTAAGAAACAAAATTGTGTATCCTTATCTACTGCTGAAGCTGAATATATAGCAGCTGGAAGCAGTTGTTCACAGTTGGTTTGGATGAAACAAATGTTCACTGAGTACAATGTCCCACAAGATGTCATGACATTGTACTGTGACAATTTAAGTGCAATTAACATATCAAAGAATCCTATCCAACATAGCAGAACCAAGCATATTGATATCAGACATCATTTCATCAGAGATCTTGTAGAAGAGAAAGTGATTTCACTGGAACATGTAGCTACAAATCTGCAGTTGGCTGATATATTTACCAAAGCCTTGGATGCTACTCAATTTGAAAACTTAAGGGGCAAATTGGGAATCTGCTTATGTGAGATTTAGCAGTTATGGAGATGTGCCAACATGTCATATGACATTGTGTGGCATAAGCACCAGATGGCAACACCAGTCTGGTCAAGCACCTTGGGTATTCCATTCCTAATAATTCTCAAAGTAACGACTACTTATATAATAACAGCTTGCTTTCAGCTATCCATATTCTCATAATACTCTCAAAAACGAATTGCATTCTCTAACTGTTCTTCAGAAATCATCAACCCTAAAACTCTTCATCCACCTCCTTCGAAAATGTCTCAAAACCCTAACAGTTCTGAAGAAATCCTCAACAAGGAAGATGTGGTGCATGCAACCCCCATTTCTGTGGTACCCATGGATTCAACTCCAATGGACGAAATCAGAGGAAGTGTTCCTCTTGCTAAAAAGCCAAGAACTCCAAAAAGAACAAAAGATCAAGTTTCCAGCAAGACCAAAGGCATACCTTCACCATTATACAACACTCCAAGAGCTTCTGAATACGTGGATGATTCCATAAAGGAGTTGGTAACCAAGATCCTATCTGAGCAAAGAGTGGTAAGTGGCATATCTATCCCTCTGAACACCATGCCAGCCCCACAAGAAGATCAACAAACTCAGGCTGCAAAGGACACTCCTGCTCAACAGGATGTCCCAATAGATGTTGAAGCATCTGAAGACCAGCAAAAGGTCTCATCTGATGATATACCTGAGGACCAGAAAAAGGCCTCCACAGATAGTGATGCAGAAGCATCTGAGGACCAGCACAAGGCCTCCACTGAAGAGCACATTTCTGTTGATCAACCAGCTGAAGAGGAGACTGCTCAATCTCCTCCTGTTGTGAACCTAGAGCATGATTCTGATACAGAAATCATTGCTTCTGTAAAACCTAGCATAGCCAAAAGGCTTAGGACTAGGAAAGAAAAGATGCATGCAGGACATGCAATTCCTGAGAAGAAGCAAGCTACACCAAAGAAGGACAAAGCTAAAGTTGTCTTTGGTCCTACAAAACAATGGAGCAAGGTGTAAACACAAAAGAGGAAAGTTGTCACTCCTCCAGATTCAGATGTTGAAGAAGATGTCCCAACATCTCCTCCAAAGAAGAAATCAACACCCTCAAGGTCATCAAATGATGTTCCAGAAGCTCCCTTGGACAACATCTCCTTTCATCATGTTTCAAGTGTGAACAGATGGAAGTTTGTTTATCAAAGAAAGGTAGCACTTGAAAGAGAGCTGAGCAGCAATGCACTTGAGTGCACAGAGTTAATTGATCTCATCTCTTCTGCTGGCCTCTTCAAAACTGTCTCCAACTTCTCTCCCTGCTATGAGCTGCTTGTCAAGGAATTCATAGTCAACCTCCAAGAAGATTGTGCCAATGGTAAGTCTGCTGAATTTAGAAAAGTATATGTAAGAGGCAGGTGTGTAGAATTCTCTCCTAGGGTTATCAACCAATACCTTGGAAGAGAATCTGATGGTCCAAATGAGTTAGGGAAGACTGATAACCAGGTTTGCAAGGTTATCACTGCTAATCAGGTCAAGGCTTGGCCAGTTAAAGGAAAGCTCTCAGTTAGCATGCTGACAAGGAAATATGCCATGCTGAACAGGATTGGTACAACAAACTGGGTACCTACCAATCATACATCATCAATATCAACTGGATTGGGCAGGTTCATTTATGCTGTGGGCACTCAAACTAAGCTGGATTATGGAGCTTACATCTTTGATCAGACATTGAAGCATGCTGGATCATCTGCAACAAAGCTGCCAATTGCCTTCCCTTCCTTGCTGTGTGGAATAATGCTGAGTCAGTACCCTGGGATCCTCACTGAGAAGGACACAGTTTGCAAAAGAGAAAGCCCTCTAGCTTTTCACTACAAGCTGTTCCTGAGTCATCATGCAGCTGATGTTGAAGCACCCTCTGGGACATCTGCAGGACCTTCAAATGCAAAGTCTCCAATCTCCAAGGCTGCATTGATTGCTGAACTGAAGAGCACTTGCAAAGAACTGGATGCAAGGAAGCAGAAGCTTGAGGAGATTATCCAAAGGCTGGAGATTGAAGAAAGTGCTCAAAAAGCTGCAAATTCTGATGAGGAAACTGAGGAAGATGAAGAAACTGAATATGAGGAGTCTGAGTGAAAAAACTGTATGTGAGGAAAAATATAATGACTGCTGCATTGTAATTTTGAAAATCTTTGGCCCCAAATTTATGTCTAACAAGGGGGAGAACAACAACAATGTATGATGCTGTTTAGCTATTAATGAAAAACTTCAGTTTGGCTCTGAACTGAATCAGTGTGTTTTAATTGCTGTTGCAACAAATCTAAATACATGTATGTTTGAGGGGGAGTAAACTCACACATGACTCAACATAAAAGAATTGCTATACTCTGATAAAAGAACTTCTGCTGCACTCTGAAAATCAGAAAAGAATGTTAGCCAAAAATTAGCCAAAGGGGGAGTTTGTAGATGTTTAGAATTGGCAGAATTTTTGACCAACAAGAAAAGTTGAATTCAGTTCAGAATGTCCTATCAGATGTTGGGACATTATCAAACAGAGTATAAGAACTTAATTCAGGATGTTACACCAGATGTTGGGACATTGTGTAAATGATTTAAGTTCAGTTTTTCAGGATGTCCCAACAGATGTTGTGACATCTCAAACCTGCTACCAGAATTAATTAATGACTAACTGATCTGAGTAATTTAAGGAAAGTTATCTGGAATTAATTATGGATGGACAAAAACAGAACAAGGCGCATCTGTAGGAAGTGTTGTTATGAGACTTCAGCATAATCAGAAGAACTAAATCACCTAGAATCTAGGAAGTAACAAACCCTAATTCAAGGTGGAAGCTGCATGCGTTTTTAGGACTGGATTAACCTACAGAAAGCCCAAAATACAAACACCTATTTAAGCAACAGAATATCTCAGAATTGGGTACGAATTTCAGAAGACTAAATAGAGTGTTTTGAGTTTTAATAGCAGGTTGTTTTTATTGTACCACTTTATGAGCTTTTAAGCAAAAGTGTATTTGTGTCTTGATTGAAACTATGAAGTAAGATCAAGCTGTTTTGTTTGAAGGATGACTTCAATTTTATTAAACTTGTAAACAAGATCACTGTGTGATTGAGGGGGAGTGAGTTGGTACTCATATCTAAGTTGTGTCTTAGGTAGAAATTGCATTGGGTAGATATTAAGTGAAAGATTAAACTGGGTTGTTTAAGTCTAGAATTAATATTACTTATAGTGGATTTCCTCCTGGCTTGGTAGCCTCCAGATGTAAGTGTGGTTATACACTGAACTGGGTTAACAAACTACTGTGTTGTTTAATTTTCTTGCACTTTAAGTTTTGGTTAAATCTGTCAAGTGTTGGAACATCTCATAGGACATCTCATACCTGATCACAGAATTTCAAAAATGACTAATGAAAATTAAAGGTGATAATCAAACGAAAGACCTCCATACAACACCACACGCGCAAACACTGACAAACCCAAACCAACTTGATTCTTTCGCACAAAAGAAAACGAGATATTTTTGGATTTCTTAATATCAGACAGAGAAATAAAGTAGTACATATTTTTGGGATTTTTTTAAATAATGGTTAGACAGTGAAATAAAATGGTGCGGGTAGGACAAATTTGGGGTATGACAGATGCCCCTATCGAATTCGCTTAGACCGAGTAAGATGAACTGGCTCACGTTCAATCTTTCCAGGATAAGATAATTAGATATTAACAGACTCCAAATTTTTCCGACAAAGAAAGAAATTATGAAAATAGCAAATGAAATAAACTAGACATGATGGGTGACATATCAAGAAACAATTTGACAAAATAAATCATTTATCATCGACGGATGATAAAGCGAGTGACTGAAAATAAAGTCACTTATCACCAGAGGATGATAAGGCAAATAACTGAAAAATAAAATCACTTATCAACAGAGGATGATAAGGCAAAAGACTGAAAAATAAAATCACTTATCACCAGAGGATGATAAGGCAAAGGACTGAAAATAAACTCACTTATCAACAGAGGATGATAAGGCAACAGACTGAAAATAAAATCACTTATCAACAGAGGATGATAAGGCAATAGACAGAAAAATAAACTCACTTATCAACAGAGGATGATAAGGCAAATAACTGAAAATAAACTCACTTATCAACAGAGGATGATAAGGCAACAAACTGAAAAAAATAAACTCACTTATCAACAGAGGATGATAAGGTAATAAACAGAAAATAAAATCACTTATCAACAGAGGATGATAAGGCAACAGACTAAAAATAAAATCACTTATCAACAAAGGATGATAAGGCAATAAACAGAAAATAAAATCACTTATCAACAGAGGATGATAAGGCAATAAACAGAAAATAAAATTACTTATCAACAAAGGATGATAAGGCAAATAACTGAAAATAAACTCACTTATCAACAGAGGATGATAAGGCAAATGAAATTTAAACATGACCATTGAATCCGCCAGGAGGATGCCTGGAATCTGATTGATATGATCCTGACTTCCGCTGGGGGAAAGGACTGGAAACTTGTATTGATCCTGGATCCTGAATTATGCAACTATGCTTGATTTTATTTTTTTTAAAAAAGGTATTCCATAATGATGGAGATATGATGCAAGTGCTTATGTGTTGAGATGTAAATTGAAAATGTTGGGGAAATATAAAAGATCTGATTTATTTAAGGTATGCATATGATGCACATGTTGCAAATGATTGATGTAAATGATGCTTATGACGTTGATGATGCATATGAGCGATTGAAAGATGCCATCTTGGTGGACTTATGGTCTTGGTAGTTGCCAATGATAATTGGACTTTGGGTGGGTGGAGGGACTGATTCCCCGACACTCGATCTTCGACGATGTGTGGTCAGGAGATGTATCTGAAAGCTCCAAGTTTTGGTTACTTGCTGATGAGCGAAGTGACTTAATTGACACATGAAGACTGATTTATTTGAATAATTGCAAAGATCTAGCAAGGAATGCCTGTTCAGCTGGGGAGTAGAGATAGGAAGATTTGCTCCTGTTTGCTTGCCCATGCCTGCAAGGTATTTGAAATAAATCGGGTAGGGAAGCTTTGACAATGGCCATGGCACAACCTGCCCCTGATTGAGCCTTTGAATGTGATCTTGCCCCTGACTGAGCTGTATGAAGATAATTTGCCTTTGATTGGGCTGTTTGAAGATGAAATGCCCCTGATTGGGTTGGTTTTGAAGAAGTATTGAGTCAAATTCCTCTTTTGATTGCCCCTTGTTGGGATTGCACTGATGTCAAGCAATAAATTGCAATTAAATTATTCATACACAAATGGTAGTGTTAATGTAAAGTTCATGTAAGTTTTGAAAAAAGTCAATTTATTTGAATGTTTGTGAAAGTGTGACGAATGAACCGTTAGCCCAAACGTGGTGCTGATTTAGAAAGTGCGTAAAAGATGCATCAAGGATAATGTGCAATCGAGATTGAATAATAGCAAATATGTGGGAGTCAATTTACGTAACCTTGTTGGTAGCATGCTTTCAGAATAAACCCTGCCTCAATTTGGACTTTCGAGGGTTGTAACGTGGTCTGGTTAATGGTTTTGAGAAACAAAGGTATAAGGCTCAAAGTTTGATTTGTACCCATCCCTTCTTCGTTATGTTCTCCAGTCCTATGTTCAGTTAATTTCTACACATGCATTTGTTTTGAATTTTCAAGAGTTAAGATTAAGCTTTAAGGTTCTTTTGAAAACGGCAGTCATCTTATTTTGTTGTTGGTGACCCTTTGATACTTGATTTGGTGGTCACTGATATTTGTTTTGCTTTTGCTGAGGATTTGAGCTCCTCTTTTTGATTTGTTTTTTTTCCGACTAAGTCTCCCTTCGGGTGCTTAACTTAGTGGCTTTTCTTTTCTTTTTTTTTTGTTTTTGTTTGAATATTGTGATTGCCAAGTCATTTGCTGATGGTCCTCTGACGGGATGTCTCATCTTGCGATTTGAAGTGTAGTCAGGTTAACTGAACAACTACCCTGCCCCGGGTTAAATGTAAGGGTTGTATCCGAAAGAAACTCCTACTTCTAGGCTCGAAGTGGTTGATTAGGGATTAACTCCTTATATCTCCAGTGTTTGGGAATTTGAAAGAATGCATGTACATCATTGACGAGGTTTTTTCGAAAGCATACCGCAACAGTCATGGGTATTTCGTTTTCATCATCCTCCCTCAAATATTTGCTAAAGTGAAGTGAGGAAATATTTTTGTAATTTTGTGATAAATGATAAATAATGAGCGAATGTGAATAGATTAATTCAAAACATGCATAAACATAACATTAACATAACCAAGTACAAACGATAACAATGTTCATAGCAAATAGTACTTAAAAAAACATTACAAAACAACAGGAATGCGGAAATAATAAATGGCACTGACTGCCTTGATTTGAGGAATTGAACTTCTCTTGATTTGACTTGCTTCTTCATAGTTGGAGACTACTCAGCTTTGGCCTTCAACAACTTCTTCAAATGCATTCGTTGAGGGGACACTTGCGGCGACACTGGATTGCTCTGGACATTCAGACCCTTCTGAGTAAAGGTGAGATCCTTAGAGTTGATCAGGTATTGAACTTTGTGCTTGAATGATTTGCAATTCTCGATCGTGTGACCTGGAGCACCTTTGTGATACTCACAGCAAGCATTAGCATCATAGTTTCGGGCGGTACCAGTTTGTGGTGGCAAATCTTTTAAAACAAGAGTTCCCTTTGCCATCAGCCCGTTAAAGATTTCTCCATATGATAAAGGCAGTGGATCAAAGTGTCTCTCCGATCCTCTTTGTTGATATGGTGGGCGCTATTGAGGAGCGCGTTGTTGTTGTTGATCGGGTTGTTGTTGATAAGCCGGTTGCTGGTATGGATAAGCCAGTTGCTGGTATGGTCTAGGTGCATATTGCGTAGCTGCACCCAGAGGATAAGGACATGGTTGATAAGCCATCGGAGGCGGAAGCAGAGCTTGAATAGCTGGATGAAAAGGCATTGAAGGAACAGGCTGATGAGACACAACCATCCTGGCCAAGGCTTGCATGGCCTCATGAATACGATCAATCTTGCCCTTGATTGAGTCAATCTCTCCCCTCATAGCAGCTTGTTCTTGTCGAATCTGATCCATCAGTCTTCTAGTGTTGGCTCGAGTTAGATACGGTCGTCTAGCTCGATACGGGTGTCGGGAAACCAACTTGATTTACTGAAGATGGAGGAACATGAAATACGTTTTTGGCTTTTGGAATGAAATGCAAGATGAATAAATGATGCAAATGGGATGATATGCAATGTCAGAATCCAGGACCACAAGATCAAGGTCCCACGAGTCCAAGGTACAGGTGGAGGATACTCTGATCAGGAACTCACTGGGCAGACTCTAAAGTTTAGGGATCCCAAAGTTATCAATTCATATGGCTGTTCATCACACACGCCATATGCATGACGGTTGATTGACTCCGCCATATGGATCTATTTTGGGTGAGATCTTCGTATCGACAACCCACGAGAGCAAATTTTCTCAGGAGTCCATACTACGTGATCATCGACGCAAGGTTTAAAACAAAGTCCTGGAGTTATGGAGCTTTCTCAACTGTTTGATGCACGTGTCAATTTCATACATTCTTGACAGTCAATCAACTCCATTGAGTAAGTCTATTCCAAGTGAGGTTTTCGTATCGAGCCACGCGAGGGCGAACCCTGGTGCTCAATACTACGCAACCATCAACCGATGTTTTAACCAAAAGGTTCTAAAGGTCCTCAGAGTTAATGACCCTAATGAAAGCAACTGAGCACACACGCCAAGGATTTGACGGTTGTCAGTATTCTCATCAGAATCTACTCCAAGTGAGGTTTTCGTATCGACAACCCACGAGAGTGGTTCTCTCGGGAGCCCATACTACACAACCTCGCTAACTTAAGTTTGTACTCGCAAGCCCGGGTATAGAGATCTTTCCCTCAAGTTCTTTTGCAAAGTATCGATCCAAATTATAGTACCAAGGAGCCACAAGATATATAATATGGAATGCGATAAAGAAAGCAATAAAAATAAACAAGCAAGGCATAAAAGCAAACATCCAAACAAGCGAAAAAACCTAGACTAGGCTTGACTCGCATAGGGGTGAACCAGTCCCCAGCAGAGTCGCCAGCTGTCGTACCCCGAAAAATACGACCTTACGCGATCCGAAAGGACGGAGTCATGCGCCGGACGGACTGAAGAGTCGCCACCTAATTCTATTTATTCCCGAAGAGGGAAAGGGAAGATATAGATAAAACCCGGGGGGAGAGAGATAAGGACAAAGGTCAACGAAACCATTGCCTGGGTTCGGGAGTCGGTTATGCAGGGGGAAGGTATTAGCACCCCCTACATCCATCGTACTCGATGGGAACCATCTAAGTTAACGCGCGCGAAAGGATGTCTATGATTAAACGAATTGCTTGCTAGAGGGAAATGAGTTGAATTATAAGTTAGATTGATCCTAGGTGCTCGGCAAGGATGGAGATCCTCGTGCCTACATACTCCCGTCTGCAATGGGAAAGTCAGAGCCTCGTAGTTCGGCCTACTAAGGGTAATGGTTGTTCGATTTTATTACCTTTCGTCGATGAAAGGGTTTAGGAGTTGAAATGCACTAAAGACTATGGATAGTTTATCTCGCCCAACAAGACGAGCGTCTTGCGTCGAAAATAATCGGAGCGAGTAACGAGAGCTCGTTATCCTCCTTTCTACCGCTTAAGGCTCGTGGCGTACAATTCTTCTCGTATTATTAGAATGTTTTATTTCCTAAGACCGCTTGACGTTGGATCAAGGGTTTGGATCTAATCGAAACGTTTTGTTTTTTTTTTAGGTTAGAGGGTGAATGCGAATGGAGGTTTATTTTGTGGTTTGTTAGCGAGGCACGAAGCGTTCGGCTCGCAAGGAGTGGATCCTAATAAACGAAATGAAATAAAAAGGTGCGAGTGTGCAAGTGCAATCGCTTGGCGTTGGACCAAGGATTCAGAAATAAATAAAATGCGGAAAAATAAAATGCGTACAAAATAATGGGAGAGGGATACAAAATAAATACAGGGGATTGCGCGAAATAAAGAGGTCTCGTTGTAGTTCGCCCAAGAGGAAGCGTGTGTGCAGTGTTTTGAACAGTTCGAAGGCGTTCGGCCTTTTAATCGGGACACAACTATTTTAAGGCGTTGTACCTTTTAATCAAGCGCAACTATTCGAAGGCGTTGGACCTTTTTGGGACGCGCCGAAATTTAGTTCGTGAACTACCTTAGAATCGGTTTAAAGAAACCGTTCTATGAGGAGTCGAAACATAATTTGAAATGCGAAATTAAATAAATTGAATCGCAAAAAATAAATAGAATCATAAATGCAAATAAATAAATAAATTAAATAATATCGAAAATAATGAATAAATTTAATTAAATTACAACTTTTGTTCAAAATAAAATAATAAGATAAAATAGAAACAGGAGGGTCTCATATTGACCAAATATCACCGATTTAATGAAATCGGGCGAAAAATGGCCTTTTATTATATCATTGGCCCTTAAAAGAAAAAAACAACTAGAAAATAATATATAAGAAAACATAATTAAAATAATACTTTTTCTTAGATTTTTCTTAGTTTAAAGTGTAAAGTATAAACAAATAATAATAATAATAATAATGATAATGATAATAATAATAATAATAATAATAATAATAATAATAATACAATAATAATAATACAATAATAATAATAATAATACAAATTAAAACAATAAAATGTAACAAAAAAAACAAAAAAAAGAAGACAGGTAGGGTGTGTGGTGTGTACATGCTGAGTGTAGAGAGCAAAACAGATGGGCCCAAGCCCATTTCGTCCATAATGAAAACCTAGATTTCTATAAAAACAGAAAATTAAAAAAAATAGAATAAAAAAAAACTTTAAAACAAATAAATATCAGCAGAAAAGAAAAGAAAGAAAAGCATTCCTCTTCTCCACAACTTATGTTTCAAAACCGAGCAAATTCACTTTTTCTTTTAAAAGAAAGCAAACGAATAACAGAGGAACCAACCTCTCTCTCACTGCGCGAACCTCCGTCTCTCTCTCTCGATGCTTCTTTCCGTCGTGCGACCGTCGGCAGAAGGTTGCTTAAAAACGGCGATGGGCTTAGCCTGTGTGTTGGTGACCGCGGATGGCGTTCGTCAGCGCGGATGGCGTCTCAAGTCAAGTTGTGGGCTGGCGGCTTTGGGTGGTAGCCGGTGGGTTCGCTCTCTCGCGGCAGTTCGTTCTGGTTTTCCACGGTTTTCTCTCTCCGGCGTTTTGGATCTGTGGCGGAACGGTGTTGAGACGGTGGTTTTCGGCGCTTTCCGGCGGGTGGAGCTCAGTCCCGAATAAGCGTTGGCCGCAATTTTGATTGGCGGTTTGTCTCGGTTTCTAGATCCGTTTCGGTTTTCTCGATTTGGATGGTTCTGCTTGTATGTTTTGCCTTTGGTTCAGTTTATCACAGGTTCGGATTCAGTGTTTTGGAAAAGGTTTGCGAGCTTTTTTCGTTTTTTCGATTTCGTGTTCTGTTGTGGTTGAATTTTGATGAAAATAAATGGTGGTGAAAGGTTTGATGGTTTGCTGTGATTATTTCCGTCTGTGCTGCGTTTTTCTTCTTTCTGAGTTTTTATTTTGTGTGAGGTTTCGTGTTTGGATGTGATGAGAGGGTTCTGAGGATTTGTGGTTGCAATTCCGTGAATAATGGTTCTGTGAGTGCGGTAATGAAAGTGACGTGGTGAGATTGTGGAGGGTATGAGGTGAGTGTGTGATGTTCTTTGTTTAAGAGTGAGGCTGCGGAAAAAATAGGTTCTGGGGTGCTGTTGATATTTGTGGATTAAAGGTCCCTGGATTTTTCTTGGTAAAGCTTGGTTTTATAGGAATATTGGAAGGGATAAAATGAAACCTAAGGCAAGGAAGAAAAAAAAGAATCTTTGCTTACAGGCTGTATAATCTGCGTGAATTTGCCTTGTACTGGTGGCTGCGAATGAAAATCCATTTGGTAGTGGAATTGTGGTCCTACTGGTGGAATTGGTAATGCAATCTTACTGTTGAAAGAAGACAAAAATGGATTTACAATGTTTTTCTCTTTATAAAAAACCAAAACCAAAATAATAATAATAATAATAATAATAGAGTAATAATAATAATAATAAAACTGAGAGTTGATAATAAAAGAAAATAATAAATAAATGAATAAATAATAATAATAAAGAAGATAATAATATTAATATTAATAAGAATAATGAAAATAGAAATAGTAGTTATAATAAGAAAATAATAATGTAAATAAAAGTGAATTCTTTTTTTATATTTTTTTTGTAGAAAAAGATAAATTTACAAATTGATGATTTATAAAAATGTAAAAAAAACAAATTTTGGAAATAATAACAATAAACGGATAATAGTAATAAAGTAATGAAAATGATAGCGAAAATAAAAATGGATATATATATTTTTTTTTTAGGAGAAGTGAAGAAATAAATTGATTTTTTTTATAATTTTTGTGATAAAATGACTAATGAAAATTAAAGGTGATAATCAAACGAAAGACCTCCACACAACACCACACGCGCAAACACTAACAAACCCAAATCGACTCGATTCTTTCGCATAAAAGAAAACGAGATATTTTTGGATTTCTTAATATCAGACAGAGAAATAAAGTAGTACATATTTTTTGGATTTTTTGAAATAATGGTTAGACAGTGAAATAAAATGGTGCGGGTAGGACAAATTTGGGGTATGACAACAATCTCTGTGGATCGACAATTAAACCCTTACTCATTTGTGCTTTCAACAAATTGGAGCCGTTGTCGGGGATTGTTATTTTATATTTAAAGCATAACAATAGTTGCTAGTTTTGACTTGTTTTATTTGTTACTTTGTTACTATCACTCTTGTGTTTCACTTGGTTTGTTATTTTTGTAGATTCTAGTGTATGCGTGACAAGGCTACTGAGGAGCAATTTCAATTCGACCCCGAAATTTAAAGAACACTTCGAAGGTTCAATAGCAAAACACGAAGAAGAAAGAACTAGCCGAAGAGAGGAACCAGAGAGAAGAAGAAGCTACTTATTCACTTGTTCACAGTGAAGAAGTGAGGGTAGAAACTTTTGAAGGTAACATGGCGGACGGAGTCCGTACAGAGATGTCCGCTAATAGTCCTAGACGGACCGCTCAATTTGCTCGTGGTGGAAGAAACACGGAAATGAAGACCGGAATCCTCCAACTCCTTTATGCTAATTCGTTCACAGGAATGGACCATGAAGATCCGTATACCCATCTCACCAAATTTTATGAGATTGCGAGATCTACGGGAATAGAGGAAGCGGAAGAGGAAGGTTTATTCAAAAGAATGTTCCCACACTCTTTAGTGGGAAAGGAAAAGGAGTGGTACTTAGACCAAACACCTAGGGTGATGACGGATTGGAACTTGTTGGAAGAGAAATTTCTTGAAAGATATTTTCCTTAATCCCGATTCATGGGAGCGAAGACGGCAATTGCGGTTTTAAATCTAGGAAGCAACGAGTCTTTAAACGAGGCTTGGGAGAGATACAAATCAATGTTGATAAAATGAAAAGGCCATGGATTTGATGATCTTACTCAAATCCACATTTTTCTCATTAGGCTTCAATCGCAACACAAGACACTTTTGGATTCTACCGCGGGTGGTTCTCTCATGTCAAAGACCGCGAATGAGGCTATAATCATTATTGACCGTATAGCTATCAATGATCTTCAAAGTCAGCACGATCGTAGTCATTCACTAAGGAAGCCAGAAGTTCTTGAATTAAATACAAATGATGCTCTCCTTGCCCAAAACAAGTTGCTTTCTCAACAAGTGGAGTTGCTAACTCAACAAATGGCCAAGCTTCCACAACAAATGAAAGAGATTCAAGGCTCTCAATCAAGACATCAAGTGGCAAAGTGTGAATTGTGCCAAGGTGATCATCCTACTAGTTATTGTCCTCCTTTTGAGGAAGTTAGTATGTGAACAACAATCATCAATGTTATCAAAGGCCCCCTCAACAATACAACAATTCTTATCCAAGGAACAACCAAGGTTACCAACAACAATCAAGCTTCAACAATAACAACTTTCAACACCAAAATCCATATCAAAACCCCAATCCTCAAGTCCAACAACCACAAGGTGGAAGTTAAGAGTTAGAAGACACTCTTACTCAATTCATGCAAGCCTCCATGGCTAATCAAAAAAGTAATGAGGCCGCCATCAAAAACCTCGACAATCAAGTTGGGCAACTTGCTAAGAAACTAGCCGAAAATCAAGCGGGACCATCTTTTTCCCCAAACACTCATGTTAATCCGAAGGAGCATTGCAAAGTCGTTGTTCTTAGAAGCGGGAAGGAGATGAGTCAACCAAAAGAGAAGAAAGATGGTGTTATGGAGGAATGTAGTGATGAAGAGGAGGGTGTGACAAAGAAAAAAATTGTGGAAGTAGTTGAAAAGGAGTTTGATGATTTGGAAGTAGTTGAAAATACACAAGTGGGGGATGAGAAAAGAAAAGAGGGGAGTAAAAGAAGAAAGGAAAAGAAGTGATGACACAAATTCCTACCAACATGCCATACCCTCATGTGCCATCAAAGAGGGATAATGAGAGGCAATGTGCTCGGTTTATAGACATCTTCAAACAACTTTAAATTAATTTTCCATTTTCCGAAGCACTTGAGCAAATGCCCAAATATACCAAGTTTTTGAAAGATATTATCTCAAAGAGACGGAAGTACACGGAACTGAAAATAGTTATTCTAGCGGCAAATTGTAGTGCTATCATCCAATGCACTTTTCCTAAGAAAGAAGCTGATCTGGGACGTGTCACATTACCGGTCACCATTGGTAACATGTTTGTCGGGAATGGTCTAATTGATTTGGGCTCTAGCATTAACCTCATCCCTCTCTCTATTGTTAAAAGGCTCGGCAACATTGAAATCAAAGGAATAAGAATGACTCTACAAGTAGCTGACAAATCTACAACTCACCCAATTGGGGTAGCTAGAGATGTTTTGGTGAAAGTGGACAAATTTTTCTTTCCGGTTGATTTTATTGTTATTGATATGGAAGAGGATGATTATGCTCCTTTAATTCTTGGCCGACCATTCATGAAAATGGCACGTATGATGATTCATGTGGATGATGGTCTCATGAAGGTGAGGGTGTTGAATGAAGAAGTTACTCTCAACTTGTTTGAAGTGATGAAGCATTCAAAAGACAAACATGATAGCTTCCGAATTGATGCTTCTGATATGGCTATTTTGGAGGTCGCAACACATATTCATGTGGACACTCCATTAGAGCTAACCTTAAGTGAAGGAGTTAGCACACTCACTAGTGAAGAGGAAAATGAGCTTAAAGAGTGTTTGAAGGAATTGGAAGTTTTAAAGGAGTTACAACCTTAGGAGGTGGCCATTGAAGAATTGACTAGAGAGAAAAATGATGATAAAGTTGAAGTTGAGTTGAAGGTGCTACCTTCGAACCTAAAATATGATTTCTTGGATGAAAGTGGAATAAAACCGGTAATTATTAGCAATGAATTGTCTTCCGATGAAGAATCTCGTTTGGTAGAGGTGCTAAAGAAAAATCAAGAAGCTTTGGGGTGGGTTCTTTCCAATTTAAAGGGAATAATCCCATCTTATTGTATGCACAAAATTCTTATGGAAGATGACTTCAAAGCGGTGGCACAACCTCAATGCCGGTTAAACCCAACAATGAAAGAGGTGGTTAGGAAGGAGGTAGTTAAGCTACTTGATGTGGGGATGATTTACCCGATTTCGGATAGCCCTTGGGTAAGTCCCGTTCATGTAGTACCTAAGAAAGGAGGCATAACCATTGTTAGAAACGAAAAGAATGAGCTCATACCGACAAAAGTTGTGACAGGATGGCGGATGTGTATAGACTATAGGCGTTTAAACACGGCTACTAGAAATGATCATTTCCCACTACCATTCATGGATCAAATGCTTGAGAGGTTATCGGAACAAGAGTTTTATTGCTTTTTGGATGGGTATTTGGGCTACAACCAAATTGCGGTTGACTCGGCGGACCACGAGAAGACAACATTCACATGTCCGTTTGGAATATTTGCGTATAGGAAAATGCCCTTTGGGTTGTGTAATGCGCCGACAACTTTCCAACGGTGTTACCAAGCTATATTTTCTGATTTGATTGAAAAGACAATGGAGGTTTTTATGGATGATTTTTCGGTGTTTGAAGCGTCATTCGATTTGTGCTTGAGAAATTTGGAAGAAGTGCTTGAAAGGTGTGTGAAGACAAACTTGGTCCTAAATTGGGAAAAATGCCATTTTATGGTGAGAGAAGGGATTGTGGTTGGACACAAGGTGTTTTCGAGATGTTTAGAGGTAGACAAGGCGAAGGTGGAAGTTATCTCAAAGTTGCCGCCTCCAACAAATGCGAAAGGAATACGGAGCTTTTTGGGTCATGCAGGGTTCTATAGGATATTTATAAAAGATTTTGCTAAAGTGGCCAAGCCAATTAGCAACTTGTTGAAAAAAGATCAGGTATTTCTCTTTGACGAACCTTGTCTTTTATCATTTCAAACTTTGAAAGAAAACCTAGTTACCGCTCCAATAATCATAGCACCTAATTGGACTTGTGAGTTTGAACTTATGTGTGATGCTAGTGATTATGCTATTGGAGCGGTACTTGGGAAAAGAAAAGAAAATTTTTTCCATGCTATACACTACGCTAGAAAAGTTCTTAATGAAGTACAAGTGAATTATGCCACAACTGAAAAAGAATTGCTAGCGATAGTGTATGCGCTTGAACAATTTCATTCTTATTTGATCGGTTCTAAGGTTGTTGTTTACACCGACCATGCCGCAATAAAGTTTCTGCTCACCAAACCGGATTCTAAGTAAAGGCTTATCCATTGGATCCTCCTTCTTCAAGAATTTGATTTGGAAATAAAGGATAAGAAGGGATCAGAAAATTTGGTGGCGGATCACTTGTCGCGGCTAGTCAATGTGGACATCACCAAGAAAGAAAATAAGATCCGAGAAGAATTTCCGGAAGAAAAACTGTATATGGTGCAAGTTAGGCCTTGGTTTGTTGATTTTGCTAATCATAAGGCAACGAGTTGGATACCCGAAGACCTAACTTGGAACCAAAAGAGGAAATTCTTGGAGGATGCCCAATACTATGTATGGGATGAACCGTATTTGTTCAAGGTTTGTAGGGATAATATGTTGAGGAGGTGTGTGACTAGGGATGAGGCTAAGAGTGTACTTTGGCATTATCACAATTCTCCATATGGATGGCACTTTAACGGACCGAGAATGGCCACAAAAATCCTCCAATCGGGATTTTATTGGCCGACAATCTTCAAGGATGCCAACCTCCATGCAAGGAGTTGTGATGAATGCCAAAGGTCTGGTGAAATAGGCAAACGGGGCGAAATGCCACTCCAAAATATTCAGGAGGTTGAGGTTTTTGATTGTTGGGGCATTGATTTCGTCGGCCCATTTCCACCATCTTTTACCAATGAATACATTTTGGTTGTTGTAGAATATGTCTCTAAGTGGGTGGAAGCGATTGCTTCACCGAAGGCGGATGGCAAAACAGTAATTAAGTTCTTAAAGAAAAATATTTTTGCTTGTTTTGGCACGCCTCGTGTGTTGATTAGCGATTGAGGGTCGCACTTTTGTAATGCACCGTTAGAAAATGTTTTGAAACATTTCAGTGTATCACACAAAGTAGCAACTCCCTACCACCCCCAATCTAACGGGCAAGCCGAAGTGTCGAATCGAGAAGTGAAAAGGATTTTAGAAAAAATTGTTTCGGGATCACGGAAGGATTAGTCTCAAAAATTGGACGAAGCTTTGTGGGCTTATCGCACCGCATACAAGGCTCCAATAGGCTTAACTCCATTCCAAATGGTTTATGGCAAAACATGCCATTTACCGGTTGAAATGGAGCACAGAGCTCTTTAGGCTTTGAATTTTCTTAAATTTTGATCCTACCGATGTCGGAACAAAAATAAAAGTTCAATTGAGTGAATTGGAAGAGATGAGGGAAGCGACTTACCATTCAAGTTGGCTCTGTAGATGTTTAGAATTGGCAGAATTTTTGACCAACAAGAAGTTATGAATTTAGTTCAGGATGTCACACCAGATGTTGTGACATTATCAAACAGAGTATAAGTAAATGAACTTAATTCAGGATGTCACACCAGATGTTGGGACATTGTATCAGTTAATGAAGTAAGTTCAGTTTACAGGATGTCACATCAGATGTTGTGACATTGTATCAGTAAATGAAGTAAGTTCAGTTTTTCAGGATGTCACACCAGATGTTGTGACATCTCAAACCTGCTACAAGAATTAATTAATAACTAACAGAACTGAGTGAATTCAGGGAAGTTATCTGGAATTAATTATGGATGGATTAAAACAGAAGAAGGTGCATCTGTAGGGAGTTTGTTATGTGACTTCAGCATAATCAGAAGAACTGAATCACCTAGAATCTAGGAAGTAACAAACCCTAATTCAAGGTGATGGCAGCATGCGTATCAGGATTGGATAAACCTACAGAAAGCCCAAAATCCAAACACCTATTTAAGCAACAGAAACTCTCAGAATAGAGTACGAAATTAAGAAGACCAAATAGAGTGTTTTGTGTTTTAATAGCAGGTTGTTTTATGTGTACCACTTTATGAGCTTTTAAGCAAAAGTGTATTTGTGTCTTGATTGAAACTGTGAATTAAGATCAAGCTGTTTTGTTTGAAGTATGACTTCAATTTTATTAAACTTGTAAACATATCATTGTGTGATTGAGGGGGAGTGAGTTGGTACTCATATCTAAGTTGTGTCTTAGGTAGAAATTGCATTGGGTAGATATTAAGTGAAAGATTAAACTGAGTGGTTTAAGTCTAGAATTAATATTACTTATATTGGATTTCCTTCCTGGCTTGGTAGCCTCCAGATGTAAGTGTGGTTATACACTGAACTGGGTTAACAAATTCCTGTGTTGTTTAATTTTCTTGCACTTTAAGTTTTAGTCAAGTCTTCAAGTGTTTAAACATCTCATTCGACATCTCATACCTGATCACAGAATTTCAATTGGCATCAGAGCAGGCACCCTGCCTGTTTAACTGGGTGAGATCTAGGGACTGCAAATTCTGGAAACATGGACAGAGATGTAGGATCTGTGAACAGACCACCTATATTGGATGGATCTAATTATGACTACTGGAAGCCAAGAATGGTAGCATTCTTAAGATCACTTGACAATAGGGCCTGGAAAGCAGTCAACAATGGATGGGAGCACCCTGTCCAAGACACCGAAGATGGAAAAAAAGTGTTGAAACCTGAAGAAGAATGGAGTAAGGAGGAAGAAGATTCAGCACTTGGCAACTCCAATGCCTTAAATGCTTTATTCAATGGCATTGATAGGAACATCTTCAGACTTGTGCATCACTGTGAGCTGGCCAAAGATGTTTGGGACACTCTCAAAACAACTCATGAAGGGACATCAAAGGTGAAGATGTCAAGACTTCAACTTCTCACCACCAAGTTTGAAAACTTGAGAATGAAGGAAGATGAGACAATTCATGAGTTCTACATGAACATCTTAGAAATAGCCAATACTTCTGGTGCTTTGGGAGAAAAGATGACTGATGAAAAGCTTGTAAGAAAGATTCTCAAATCTTTGCCAAAAAGATTTGACATGAAGGTCACAGCAATAGAAGAAGCTCAAGACATATGCACAATGAAAGTTGAAGAGCTCATTGGTTCCCTTCAAACATTTGAGATGGGAATAAATGACACAATTGTAAAGAAGAACAAAAGCATAGCCTTGGTATCAAATACAGATAAAGAAGAAGAAAATAATGAAGCAGAACCTGAAGAAAATTTATCAGAAACCATTGCTATGCTTGGAAGACAATTCAAAAAGATTCTCAGAAAGATGGAAGACAAGTCCAGACCAAGTGGAAGATACACAAACTCTTCTGAGAATAAAAAACCTTATGATACTAATAGAAGGTCAAATTATGATGTAAAGACCAATCAAGAAAAAGGGATTAAATGTCATGGATGTGAAGGATATGGACACATCAGAAATGAATGTCCTACCTAATTAAAAAGGCAGAAGAAAGGTCTCTCTGTAACCTGGTCTGATGAAGACTCAGGATGTGATTCAGAAGAAGAATCAGCTAAGCATATCACTGCTCTAGCTGGATTATGTGAATCTGAAAGTGAATCCAGTGATGAGGAGCTTACTTTTGAAGAGCTTGAGCAATCATACAGAGAACTGGTTAAAAGGAGCACTGAAATATGCATAGAGAGTATAAAGCAGAAGAAGCAGATTGAGGCACTAAAGGATGAAAAAACAAGTGATCTAGAGATCATTGAAACCTTGAAAAGTGAAGTAAGCCTTCTCAACTCCAAGTTGGAGCATATGTCCAAATCTGTTAGAATGCTGAACAGTAGCTCAAACACACTGGATGTTATTCTCAACAACAATAAGCATTCAGGGGATAGAAGTGGATTGGGATTTAACAAAGTTTATAAGGTTGAAGCTAGCACCAGCAAAACTACTTCAAATTCCATACAGTCAAACAAGATGTCCCAACAGATGCTTCAACATCATGAAAAGAACACAAAGTCAAACATAATGTTCCAACAGATGTCTCAACATCATGAAAAGAACATAATGAAGAAGAAGTATCAAATATGGAGATGTCATCATTGTGGAAGGTTTGGACACATCAAACCTCATTCCTACAAGTTGCATGGATATCCAAATCAGATGTATCAGCAACCTCCTAAGCAGAAGACAGAGGTTACCAAGAAAGTACTACATAGACATCAACATCAAAGATATCAGCAACCCCCTAAGCAGAAGAAAGAGGACATCAAGAAAGTATGGGTACCTAAAGCTAGTCTTCATGCTGATCAAAGCTACATGCCTAAGAACAAGTTCAACAAACAACCTGGGAGCTCTTCTAATGGACACTACACAGGGCAGAGGCATCAAAAGAAACCTCAATACAACTGGTCAAAGAAGGGTGTTGCATATATAGCTCATACATCTCTAAGAGTATCAGCTAAAGAAGACTGGTACTTTGACAGTGGATGTTCAAGACACATGACTGGATTGAAGAATCTGCTAGTAGACTTAAAGTCATATTCATCCAGATATGTAACATTTGGAGATGGAGCTAAAGGAGAAATCAAGGGTGTTGGGACCTTGGACTGTCCAGATGTACCAAGACTAGATGATGTGCTGCTAGTAAAAGGATTGACTGCTAACTTGATCAGCATAAGTCAATTATGTGATCAAGGTTACAGTGTAAACTTTACCAAAACTGAATGCATAGTGTCTAATAAAGAACAGGAGGTTGTCATGAGAGGAGCCAGATCTAAAGACAACTGTTGTATGTGGGAACCTCAAGATTTCAGTCTCACTTCAACTTGATCTTTAGCCAAAGAAGAAGAAATGAAACCATGGCACCAAAGACTGGGTCATCTTCATTTCAGAGGCATAAAGAAAATCATATCTATGGAAGTTGTGAGAGGTATTCCTAAACTGAAGATTGATGATGGCAAAATATGTGGTGAATGTCAAATAGGCAAGCAAACCAAGATGTCCCATCCAAAGCTCCAACATCTGACAACTTCTAAAGTTTTGGAATTATTGCATATGGATCTTATGGGACCTATGCAGGTTGAGAGCCTTGGTGGTAAGAGGTATGCCTATGTGGTGGTTGATGACTTTTCAAGGTATACATGGATAAATTTTATCAAAGAAAAGTCTGATGTATTTGATGTATTCAAAGATTTATGCCAAAGAATACAAAGAGAAAAAGCCAGCTGTGTGGTCAGAATAAGAAGTGACCATGGAAAGGAGTTTGAGAATAAAAAATTCTTAGATTTATGTTCTTCAGAAGGAATCAATCATGAATATTCTTCACCAATCACTCCTCAACAGAATGGGATTGTTGAGAGGAAGAATAGAACTATTCAAGAATCAGCAAGAGCTATGATCCATGCTAAAAAGTTACCATTGTACTTCTGGGCTGAAGCTATGAACACAGCATGTTACATTCATAATAGAGTCACTCTAAGGAAAGGAACCTTGTCCACAATCTATGAAGTCTGGAAGGGCAGAAAACCCACAGTTAAGTACTTCCATGTGTTTGGAAGTAATTGTTATATTCTGGCTGATAGGGAGCAAAGAAGAAAAATGGATCCTAAAAGTGATGAAGGGATTTTCCTTGGATACTCTATAAACAGCAGAGCCTATAGAGTATTTAACTCTAGAACCAAGGTTATCATGGAGTCCATAAATGTGATAATTGATGATGCCCCTGCAGATGTTACAGAAGATGTTGGAACATCTGCTGACAATCAAACTGAAGCTGAAGAAAAGAATGATCATTCTGACTTCACTCAAACTAATGCAAGGACAGAACAATCCAGCAAACCTCCCTCCATAAGAATCCAGAAGGATCATCCCAAAGATTTGATAATTGGGGATCCCAACAGAGGTGTAAGCACTAGATCAAGAGGTGATTTCAGGTTCCTGTTTTGTCTCAAAAATAGAACCTAAAAACATCAAGGAAGCTCTTACTGATGAGTACTGGATTTGTGCAATGCAAGAAGAATTAGGTCAATTTACAAGGAATGAAGTGTGGGATCTTGTTCCTAGACCTGATGACATAAATGTGATTGGCACTAAATGGGTGTATAAGAACAAGTCAAATGAGCAGGGAGTTGTTACCAAGAACAAAGTTAGACTTGTAGCTCAAGGATACACTCAAATTGAGGGAGTAGACTTTGATGAAACCTTTGCACCAGTAGCAAGGCTTGAATCAATCAGACTACTTTTAGGAATAGCTTGTATCCTGAAGTTCAAGCTATTTCAAATGGATGTGAAAAGTGCTTTTCTGAATGGATATCTTAATGAAGAGGTGTATGTAGAACAGCCTAAGGGATTTGTTGACCCAAGCTGTCCAAACCATGTGTACAAACTAAGGAAGGCTCTTTATGGACTGAAGCAAGCCCCAAGAGCATGGTATGAAAGGCTGACTACTTTTCTTATCAAGCAAGGGTACAGGAAAGGTGGAATAGACAAAACCTTGTTTGTAAAGGATGATGAAGGAAATGTCATGATTGCTCAAATATATGTAGATGACATTGTCTTTGGTGGGATGTCAGACAGGATGGTTAAACATTTTATCACTCAAATGGAATCTGAATTTGAGATGAGCCTAGTAGGAGAACTAACCTACTTTCTTGGATTGCAAATAAAGCAAATGGAGGATTCCATGTTCATTTCCCAAAGCAAGTATGCTAAGAACATTGTCAAGAAATTTGGGATGGACAATGCTACTCATAAAAGAACTCCTGCCCCCACACATTTAAAGCTGACTAAAGATGACAAGGGTGAGAATGTAGATCAAAGCCTATACAGAAGTATGATTGGAAGCTTATTATATCTTACTGCTAGCAGACCAGACATAGCCTTTGCAGTAGGTGTTTGTGCAAGATATCAAGCTGATCCAAAAGTTAGTCATCTAAACCAAGTCAAGAGAATTCTGAAATATGTCAATGGTACTTGTGACTATGGCATAATGTACTTTCATGGATGCAAACCAATTCTCACTGGCTTCTGTGATGCTGATTGGGCTGGGAGTGCTGATGAAAGAAAAAGCACATCAGGAGGATGCTTCTTTCTAGGAAACAATTTGATTTCTTGGTTCAGTAAGAAACAAAATTGTGTATCCTTATCTACTTCCGAAGCTGAATATATTGCAGCTGGAAGCAGTTGTTCACAGTTGGTTTGGATGAAGCAAATGCTCACTGAGTACAATGTCCCACAAGATGTCATGACATTGTACTGTGACAACTTAAGTGCTATTAACATATCAAAGAATCCTATCCAACATAGCAGGACCAAGCATATTGATATCAGGCACCATTTCATCAGAGATCTTGTGGAAGAGAAAGTGATCTCATTGGAACATGTAGCTACAAATCTGCAATTGGCTGATATATTTACTAAAGCTTTGGATGCTACCCAATTTGAAAACCTAAGGGGTAAATTGGGAATCTGTTTATGTGAAATATAACAGTTATGGAGATGTGCCAACATGTCATATGACATCATGTGGCATGATCACCAGATGGCAACACCAGTCTGGTCAAGGACTCTGGGTATTCCACTCCTAAAATTTCTCCAAGTAACGGCTACTTATAAAAATATCAGCTTGTTCTCAGCTATCCATCTTCTCATCATCCTCTCAAAACGAATTGCATTCTCTAACTGCTTTTTCAGAACTCATCCAAATCATTCAAACCTAAACTCTTCATCAACCTCTTTCGAAAATGTCTCAACATCAAAACCCTAATCTCTCTGAAGAAATTATCAACCAAGAAGATGTGGTGCATGCAACCCCCATCTCTGTGGTACCTATGGATTCAACTCCAATAGATGAAATCAGAGGAAGTGTTCCTCTTGCTCAAAAGCCAAGAACCCCTACTGTAAGAAGGGCAAAGGAACCTGTATTCAGCAAAGCCAAAGGCATGCCTTCATCATCAAACACCACTCCAAAAGCTTCAGATTATGTTGATGATTCTATAAAGGAACTGGTGAATAGGATCTTGTCTGAGCAAAGAGTTGTGAGTGGCATATCTATCCCTCTGAACACCATGCCAGCTCCACAAGAAGAACAACAAAATCAGGCTGAAAAGGACACTCCTGCTCAACAGGATGTCCCAATAGATGTTGAAACATCTGAGGACCAGCAAAAGGCCTCTTCTAATGATGCTGATGAAACATCTGAGGACCAGTAAAAGGCCTCCTCTGATAGTAATGATGAATCATCTGAGGACCAACACAAGGCCTCCACTGAAGATCAAGCCTCTGTTGATCCACCTGCTGAAGAGGAGACTGCTCAACCTCCTCCTGTTGTAAACATAGAGCATGATTCTGATACAGAAATCATTGCTTCTGTAAACCCTAGCATAGCCAAAAGGCTTAGGACTAGGAAGGAAAAGAAGAATGTAGGACATGCAACTCCTGAGAAGAAGCAATCTACACCAAAGAAGGACAAAGCTAAAGTTGTTTTTGGTCCTACAAAACAATGGAGCAAGGTGAATACACAGAAGAGGAAAGCTGTCACCCCTCCAGATTCAGATGTTGAAGAGGATGTCCCAATATCCCCATCAAAGAAGAAACCAGCACCCTCAAGGTCCTCAGCTGCTGTTCCAGAAGCTCCTCTGGACAACATCTCTTTCCATCATGTGTCAAGTGTGAACAGATGGAAGCTTGTCTATCAAAGAAGGGTAGCACTTGAAAGAGAGCTGAGCAGCAATGCACTTGAGTGCACTGAGGTAATTGATCTCATCTCTTCTGCTGGCTTGTTCAAAACAGTGTCAAACATCTCTCCTTGCTATAAGCTGCTAGTCAAGGAATTCATTGTAAATCTTCAAGAAGATTGTGCTGATGGTAAGTCAGCTGACTTCAGAAAAGTATATGTAAGAGGGAGATGTGTGGAATTCTCTCTTAGGGTTATCAACCACTATCTAGGAAGAGAATCTGATGGTCCAAATGAGTTAGGGAAGACTGATAACCAGGTTTGCAAGGTTATCACTGCTAATCAGGTCAAGACTTGGCCAGTCAAGGGGAAGCTTTTTGTTAGCTTGCTGACAAGGAAGTATGCAATGCTGCATAGGATTGGCACTGCAAACTGGGTTCCTACCAACCATACCTCCTCAATAGCAACTGGATTGGGCAGGTTTATATATGCTGTGGGCACCCAAACAAAGCTGGATTTTGGGGCTTATATTTTTGATCAGACATTGAAGCATGCTGGATCATCTGCAACAAAGCCACCTATTGCCTTCCCTTCTTTGCTGTGTGGAATAATGCTAAGTCAGTATCCAGGTATCCTCACTGAGAAGGACTCAATTTGCAAAAGAGAAATCCCTTTGCCTTCCACTACAAGCTATTCTTGAGTCATCATGCAGCTGATGTTGAAGCTCCCTCTGGGACATCTGCTGGTCCTTCAAAGGCAAAGTCTCCAATCTCCAAAGTTGCTTTGATTGCTGAACTGAAGAACACATGCAAAGAGCTGGATGCCAGGAAGCAGAAGCTTGAGGAGATTATCCAAAGGCTGGAGATTGAAGAAAGTGCTCAGAAAGTTGCTGCTTCTGATGAAGAAACTGAAGAAGAGGAAGACACTGAATATGAGGACTCTGAGTGAAACTTGTGAGGAATATGTAATGTTTGTTTCTGCATTGTAATTTTGAATTAGTAACTTTGGCCCCAATTTATGTCTAACAAGGGGGAGAAGAGAACTGAAACTGAACAACAACAACAATGTATGATGATGCTTACTGATTAATGAAAAACTTTTGTTTGCTTCTGAACTAAAGCTGTTGTTTTTTTTGAAAAAATATTTTGTTGCAACAAGTCTGAACACATGTATGTTTGAGGGGGAGTAAACTCACATATGACTCAACAGAAAAGAACTGTTGTACTCTGATAAAAGAAACTTTGCTGCACTCTGATAACCAGAAAAGTATGTTAGCCAAAAATTAGCCAAAGGGGGAGTTTGTAGATGTTTAGAATTGGCAGAATTTTTGACCAACAAGAAGTTATGAATTTAGTTCAGGATGTCACACCAGATGTTGTGACATTATCAAACAGAGTATAAGTAAATGAACTTAATTCAGGATGTCACACCAGATGTTGGGACATTGTATCAGTTAATGAAGTAAGTTCAGTTTACAGGATGTCACATCAGATGTTGTGACATTGTATCAGTAAATGAAGTAAGTTCAGTTTTTCAGGATGTCACACCAGATGTTGTGACATCTCAAACCTGCTACAAGAATTAATTAATAACTAACAGAACTGAGTGAATTCAGGGAAGTTATCTGGAATTAATTATGGATGGATTAAAACAGAAGAAGGTGCATCTGTAAGGAGTTTGTTATGTGACTTCAGCATAATCAGAAGAACTGAATCACCTAGAATCTAGGAAGTAACAAACCCTAATTCAAGGTGATGGCAGCATGCGTATCAGGATTGGATAAACCTACAGAAAGCCCAAAATCCAAACACCTATTTAAGCAACAGAAACTCTCAGAATAGAGTACGAAATTAAGAAGACCAAATAGAGTGTTTTGTGTTTTAATAGCAGGTTGTTTTATGTGTACCACTTTATGAGCTTTTAAGCAAAAGTGTATTTGTGTCTTGATTGAAACTGTGAAGTAAGATCAAGCTGTTTTGTTTGAAGTATGACTTCAATTTTATTAAACTTGTAAACATATCACTGTGTGATTGAGGGGGAGTGAGTTGGTACTCATATCTAAGTTGTGTCTTAGGTAGAAATTGCATTGGGTAGATATTAAGTGAAAGATTAAACTGAGTGGTTTAAGTCTAGAATTAATATTACTTATATTGGATTTCCTTCCTGGCTTGGTAGCCTCCAGATGTAAGTGTGGTTATACACTGAACTGGGTTAACAAATTCCTGTGTTGTTTAATTTTCTTGCACTTTAAGTTTTAGTCAAGTCTTCAAGTGTTTAAACATCTCATTCGACATCTCGTACCTGATCACAGAATTTCAGGCTCTACAAAGAAAAAACAAAGAAATACCATGATAAAAAGATCAAGATTAAAGAGTTTGAAGAGGGTCAACTTGTATTGCTTTTCAACTCCCGGTTGAAAATTTTTCCCCGAAAAATTGAAAAGTAAGTGGTCGGGACCGTTCCGTGTGAAAGAGGTAAAAGAGTATGGTGCTATAGTGATCGAGGATTTGGAAAAGAAGGATAGTTGGACCGTTAACGGCCAATGCCTTAAAATATACCTTGGAGGTAATTTCGATCGAGAAAGAAAATATGTCAACCTCGATGATCGTTGATCATCGTGGACCTTCGAGCTTATCCGACGTTAAACAAGCGCTTGTTGGGAGGCACCCCAATTTTGTAAGTTTTTAATGTTTTTTATGTTGAAAATGTGTTGTAGGCGTGTTTTATAAGTTGTCTGTGGTGTTGCATTGCTGCTGGAAGTGTCTGCTGAGTTCCTGCACTCGCTGAGCAAAGTTCTATAGAATTCAGCTCGCTGAGCGAGGGTTGCGATTTTTTTAAAAAAATTGGACTGGACTGGGCCCATAAGGTGGACCCGGTCCACTCAGAATAAGTAAAGAGTGGGATTGAATTAGGGTTGCCTCTTTGCTCCCTTTTTTATAAAACTTCATAGAATTTTCAAAGTTTCTTCTTTGTTCTTCTTCCCTAACTCTTACTAATTCTCAATTGTGTGCCTCAAAGTTCAACTTTTTGCAACCACAAACACCAAAGTAACAATGTTCTCCATTTTTGTCTTTTTATTTTGAAGTTTTGAGTTTTGTAAACTTTAATTCCTCTAAGAAATCATTTGCCCTAAGAAATTTCTTGTTCCAATATCACAATTGTGTTACTCTTTGTTGTTCAAATTGAAAATGGGGTTTTGGGTTAAGCAATTTCTATTTAGGGCAATGATTTTGAAATTTATTGAGTAGATTTTGAGGAATTGTTTGATTTGGTTAGGTTTTAGGATATGTTAAACTTCTATTGTGTTAAAAAATGTGTGATAGATTATTTTTTATAAAAGGAATTGGCCCTGCTGAGAGGGAAGAGATTCTGCATTTTCGCAGAGCTCGCTGAGCGAGCCATTGCTTGCTGAGCGAGTTTTCCAGACAGATTTTCGCTCAGTGAGCCCCCAGCTCGCTGAGCGAAACCTGTGTTTTACAAAAATTTTCCCCTGTCCAGAATTTGTTCAAACTTTAGGGGGTTGTGTAAACGCCCCAAATTTGCCCTCACCCATTCACACCATGGCTTGTGATCATTTCATATGCATAAACACAACCACATCATCTCATATCTCATTTTTGATTCACTGCATAGTTTCTAAGTCATCTGCACCTAGGGTTTGTGATCTGAGCAATCCCAAAGCATCTTGAGCCATTCCAAAGGCAACCAATCAACTCAAAGGGGTCTATGTGTGTTCATACATCATATTCTATCTCCTCAAAGTCAAGAATGCAGAAGAATCACAAGAACTGGGTTTGAGTGGATGCAGAGCCAGGATGAACTGCACAGTTGACTGAAAATTAGGGTTTTGGTTTCAGAGGCCATAACCCCAAATTTTTTGGTCATTCTTGTTTCCATTTATCTCTATATGGTATAGGGAGTATGCATATCAATTTTCATGAAGAAATTCCATGGGGAAGTCATCTGATCAAGGGTTGACTTTTCAGACAAGTCAGTGCAAAATCAGGGCATCTGGGCCCCCAATGACCCAACCAATGGGTGATCTTCATCATTTTGAGTGTGTATGGTCTTTATTTGATCATGGAAGAAGGTGGAAGTTCATAAAAATCAAGAATTTAGGGTTTTTGCAAGTGTTGACTTTTTGGGCATAGTTGACTTTTCAAGAATGCATCATTTTATGTCATTTTTCAAGCCTTGATTCATGATCCAAAAATGCTTCAAATGGAAAAACTTTGGTCATGAAAGTTGTAGATCTCATCTTTCCCTTTTCAAAAAGTACAAGAACATGATCAAACTCTTCTTGGATCAAAAGTTATGGTGTGACAAAGTTGGCAAAAATCACTAAAATTCAAGTTATGCACCAAATGGAAATTTTGCAAAACCTTGAACCAATGCATCATGTGACCTCTAATTCATTTCAAACCATTACACAAACATTCTCTAAGTCCTAAAAATCAGAATTGGATCAAGGTTGCTCATGGTTTGGTTTGTGTAACAAGGCATTTTTCATGAAAATCCATAAAGAAACCAAGTTGCAAAACTCATGATCATGCTTCACCAACTTGCTGCATTGGTCCTTGAATCAAGCCAGCCTCACACACTCACCATGATGCGCCAGACCTAGCCCTTGTACTTGCCTAGTATCAAGCCCATGCTTCTCTTACAAGATTTTTGACTTTTGGCAAAAGCAAACTTACCAATCACAAAAGCACAAGTCACATCAAGAAGCCAATCAGATTTGTTTATGTCAACAATTTGCAAGCTAAACATCATAACACACAAGCCTGAAGCACACTAGAACAACACATTCACAAAATCACCTCAGATTGCAAGAACTTTCGAATTCCTCTCCACAGCCACAAAACACTAAAACTTTTTCCTCCATTCAACTCACCATGTATCACTAAGTAGAAACCACCCAAAGCACAAGCCTGAAACAGCCAGATTACTCCATAACCATTTCTCACCCCAAGCTGCAAGTTCCTTCGAAACTCTTGCCACAGCTTGCAAACACACAAACAAACACCATAGACCTTCTCCATTCACCCTCAGGATCATAAACAACCCCTCACCATGACCTGAAAGTGCCTATTTCACCATTGCCATTTCTGATCAAGCTTGAACAGAAGCTTTCGAAACTCATCAACCAGCCAACTTAAACTCCTTTTGAGTATTCAAGCATCTTCTGTGGACCAAGTGGAGTGGATTGCACAAGGAGAAGTGGCCAGAAAGTACCCAAACTGAAAGCTCCAAATCTCAGGTAACTCGAAATTAATTTTTCCAGAAATGTTTTTTTAAGTTACAAACTTGTTCTTTGTGTTATCCTGATCATTCTGGTACCATTGGTTTTGAAAATGGTTGTGATTTGAGCATTTAATTTGTTTCTGAAGCTTGCGTGACCTAGAACTTTTTCTCTTCGATTCAGTTGATTTAGGAAATATAAATTTGTTTTGAGAGAGGGGTTTGATTCGTGAGAGGATGAGGATCATTTCCATGTTCTTAGTTTTCATTTTTGGTACGTTTTGAGGGGTTTGGGGATTTTTCAGGTGAGGTGCTGGCCGGAGAAGACGACCGGAGGTCTTCTCCGGCCACCTGAAAGTCATTAGGGCTTAATCCAGTAATTAAATGCCATTTGAATTCAGGCCATAGGATCCGTTGACCCTCTTGACTTCGCGCGCATGTGGATGGCCCAGATGTGCTCATTATGCCCTAATCCACGTGTTTTATCTAATTAATCATATTTTAATCAGAAACAATCCTGGCCACAGGATCACGCGCCAGTCAACACTTTTAAATCCTAGGCTCATCCTGGCCCTCCACGCTGCATACTTCCATTTAATTTAATTTTTATTTTCATTTCTTTTCATTTAACTTGCATATTTAATTTAAAATAGCAAAAAATGCATAAAAATTATGAAACTTTTTCCTCTGAGTTTTATTAATTTTTATGACACAAAAATATTTTTTTATTTTATTTTTCATCATCAAAAAGTATTTTTAAATATTTAAAAGATTATTTTTAATTGATTAATGGGAATTAATTAATTAAAAATACTTTTAGGTATTTAAAAATTACAAAAAATTCATGAAATGTTCTAAGACATTTAGAAACATTGTCCAACCTTCAAACCAAATTTCTTTTTTGATCTTGATGCATTTTAAGAATTTTTCATTGAATTAAATCATATTTTGTGCATTATTTTGATCATAAGTTCAAAAATTCATTTCTGTCAATTGGTGAAGTTTGAGACATTGGTTCTTCTTGCATTGTTTTGTGTTTGGCATGTAGTTTTTAGGATAAAAAGGCCATGAATTGTTCTTGCATTTTCTAATTGTTTGGCATTTGTTTTGTTAAGAACCCCTAAAAACCCTAATAACTTAGAAAATTCATAACTTGAGTTTGATTGAGAGTTGAGAGCTCCCCTTTGGGCAGTGGTTCATCATAGGCCTAGGGTTTCTTTGGGTACCATTTTCCATTTTTTATCATGAGGTTTGTTTCTGTTTTTGGTTTGTGTTTGATGTTTGATCCATAAACCCTAATTTGGGCTTTCTTTTGCATCCTTCTTGCATTCTCTTGCATAACATGACTTGTCTTTGCATTTTGTGCATTCTTATGATTCATTTGACATCTTAAGACATATAGAAAGCATGTTTGACCATTGCATTACATATTTGCCATGTCATTTGTCTTGTATGATTCATAACTTTTCATGCTTGTTCATGCTCCTTAACTTGCATCATTTGCATTCATGATCTTGTATGAACATCCCCATTGTCTTGCCTCATGTTTGCAGCACCTCATAACATCATAATCATCATCAACATGCTTCTGGTTTTGCTTAGCATCATATCATTTCATCTCATCTTGCATTGCATTGCATTTTCTTTCTAACATTGCAGGTGGTAAGTAAACTTGAGAAGTGGATTTGCCTTCACTTCTCATAACTTTTCTTCTCATCTCTCTTGCATCCATTGCTGCATTTTTATATGTGTTTGAGTTTGAGCTTGCTCATTCTTCTCCTCCCCACTTTCTTTCTTCAAGTGACTTGACTCCTTGAATGAAGCAAGCCACTTTGCTTCTCTTGATCCTGTTCATCTGCTTCCTGGTGGTTCCTCTGAAGATTGTTCTTGAAAACCTCACAAACCATAGGATCATCCAAGCATGACAATGAATTAGGGTTTTGATTAGTTCCCCATAGTTTTACCTTTGTGTCTCTCTTTGAGTCCTCTCTTCTCACCTCATAATCAGGGACTAAACCCTAAAGGCTTTAAGACTTTGTGCTTAGGGTTATGCCTGCATCCTTCTCTTAGGATGGAGTGTATAACTTTAATCCTAAGTATTAAACCCTTAATGTGTTTAAATCTCTTAATCAATCCACTTAATAATCATCAAGACATTACACTTGTAACTTGGGCCTTGCATTAGGGTTCTAATTCTTCCTTAATTGGTTAAGAAGGACTAACCCTAGTGTTAATGGACAAGTCCCCCTCAAGTTGTCTTACAAACCATAAAAAACACTTCATCATCATATCATTAATCTAAAATCCACTTAATAAAGGCTTGTTTTGTCATGGGTTTAATCCCTAATCATGGATTAAGTTGAGGAGTTTTCCTCAGCTTAAACATTCTCATCGATTATCCTTCTTTTAGGATGGTGTAATGAGTCTGTTTAATCCTTGATTATGGCTTAACCTCATTACTCAACACTAAACAAAAATCACAAAAACATCTAAATAATCACAAGTAGGTTAATGATCTTAATCCTACACCAAAGGTGATTAAGTGTGAGAATCTGACTTCACACTTAAGGTACTCTCATTACCCCTGATCAGAGGGAAGATGTGATGAGTTTACCAAATCCATTGGTTTAGGCTTAAGCTCATTATCTTATGACAAACTTCAAAAAGCAATAAAAGACTGAAAACTCAAAAACAAACAATAATCGTCTCCTCCGGGATTCTTTTCTCATCATCCTCGCTCATAAACGAGAGCTCGCTTCTTCCGTCTAATGCAAGACAGTTAGCACCTGAGCCAGACAGGTCATACACTTGAGCATAGACAAGCAAGCAGTTCATCAGTCAATTCATCTTTCAGTCTCTTTGGGTCGAACTACGGTGTTCTGACTTCCTCATTGCACGAGAGGATACGTAGGCATAACTTAACAGTTATCGAACAAAAGTCTCTGTCCATCCCCCCTCCTTCCAGCTCATTTATTTTAGCCTCATTATCATGAGCATTTCATTCCTGGTCTCACACTGACACATCATTATATACTTCACTTCCTTCACACTGACACCTGTACATATTGCTTTCCAGCCATTTTACACACAGATTGCACTGACACTACCCCTTTAAAACACAAATCTTTTAAGCGTGGATCCCGTCGAGTACGGCGGACAATCTGGGTGCTAATACCTTCCCAGGTTGTAACCAACCCCCTTTCTCAGTCTCTCTGGTTCGCAAACCGTCTTATCCATCTTTTTCTAGGCTTATGCAGCATTGCCTTTCCTCCGGGATAAAAATGCCTAGCTGGCGACTCTATTCATCTCCAGTGAGTTCACGGCTGTGTGTTCTCACTGTTCCCCTTCGCCGACCGTTCGCGTCTGTACCTTCATCTGGCCCCGGTGTCACTTGTCGGGAGCGACAGCTTGGCGACTCTGCTGGGGATCCTTATATTGCAACCAGGGCTTCTGGTTCTTTTTGTGGGTTCCTCCTAGCGCTTGTTTGATTTGTGTTTACTGGGGTGTTATGTGCTTGTTTGTGCTTGTATTTATTTTTGTTTATTGCTTTATGTACAGTTGATTTATTGCTTTCTTTATAAGCTTTATTTTTTTCATACTGTCATACTGTGCTGGCTGGATCTGGTTTTTCTTTGGTGGGTGGGTGTTCCATTGAGAGTTAAGGTCCTATACCTGGGACCTGAGTGACACCTAGGCTAGAGTGAATCATATTCTTTCCCATTCCATTTCGGTCTGGTGCGGGAATATGAAACACGGTTCAGATATGGGTTTCTTCTTGAGAACTCTGTGTTGTAGATTTCCTGCAATGCTAGGGCTATCTGGGAAGCCTGCTAAGTCTGGATGACCTTTTAGTACTGACCTTCAGAAACTGAGGTGAATTAGAGGAGGAATTGTTATGGTTATTGTAAACACTGTACCTCCGGGTTAGAAGTGTTTACACTTCTCATAACTGATCCAAATCTGAGGATCCTTGTTCTAGATCACTACCTGTGAGGGGGTTGGGCTGTTTACAGGTTTGCAGGTACCTTGACCTCAGAATACCCTGTTACTTTGACTTTGTTAAGAATACCCCATGTTGGACAGTTCTTGTGATTCTAAAACCCTGGACTTGTGGCTCTTTATTTGAGTCCCCCACCCTGGTTACTGGATTTTCAGACCTCCATCTGGAATTCTTGAACACACATGGATCTATACCAAGGCAGTTAATCAGATCCAGCTCAGTCACAAACCCCTGCATATCATTTGCATACATACTCATTGCATCATATTAACATGTGCTTATTTGTGTTTCAGGGTATCCATTTTCATCTGGTTTTGGTTTTGACCCCATCTGCAGTATTGACCTATCTCCACCAGCACTTGCTTCAGTTTGTCAGCCATATACTTCAGTTACTTGCACCAGCCAATCAGTGGCTCATTCTTTCAGCATTTTCATCAGCACTTATTCTACTCAGTCCTCAGCATCATGGCTCCAAAGAAAAGCAACATCACCTATCATTTCTTCCAACCAGACTTATCAGACATCAGGAGGATCCAAACCCTGATCACTCCAGATCATATACCCTTGTTCAGGGAGAGTTATGGAGATATACTGGACATGGTTATGGATCTGGACCCTTCACAGAGGAGCCTCATCCACACCTGCATTCAGTTTTATGATCCCCCATTGAGATGTTTCACCTTTCAAGACTTTCAGTTGGGTCCTCTTTTGGAAGAATACTCATATTTGGTTGGTTTGCCTATCAAGAGGGAAATCCCTTTCAACCCTGAAATGGTCTTTCCCAGCAATGGAGAGATAGCAAAAGCTTTGTATCTGGAGCCTGTTTTGATTGAACAGCACATGACCTCTAAAGCTGGGATCCCTGGATTTCATCTGGACTTCCTGATTTCTCAAGCTAGTTTGAAGGCCTCCTTGGGGGAATGGAAAGCTGTTTGTGCTCTGTTGGCCTTAAGTGTATATGGAATTGTGTTGTTTGCAGATGAGCCTCGATTCATCAGCAAGAATGCAATCCACCTGTTCATCCTGAAGAACCCAGTGCCAACTTTACTGGGTGATCTCTATTACTCAGTCCATCAGAGAAATGAGAAACAGAGGGGCAGATTAGTAAGGATTTGTGCTCCATTATTCCATGCTTGGCTTCTCAGGCATCTACCCAGGACAGATGCATTTCTCAATCCTCATCAGCAAAGCAACTGGGCTAAAAGACTCACTGTCCTAACTTCAGCAGATATCAGATGGTGTACTCAGAGCACCAAGGGCAGAGACATGATCACCAGCTGTGGGCACTTTCCCAATGTGCCTTTGATAGGAGTTAAGGGAAGTATCAATTACAACCCTCTGCTGTTCAAGAGACAATTGGGCTATGCACTGGTCCACACTCCTAGGGAACAAGATTTGGTGGAGACCCTCTACTGTGAGAACAAGATTAGTCTGGCAACTGTTAGGCAGGCTGCCTGGGCCTGGGATCATGTTCAAACCAAGGGAATCACCATTCTGGGGAAGTGCAATAATGTGGCATCAGTCCAATATTATGAGTGGTCCCATGCTAGGGCCCAATTCTCTGGGATGCCCTTTACCATAGAAGATATGCCTGAGTCATCTTCAGCACCACCCCCTGCCACTATCAGTTTGGAAGAGTTTGAGAGCTTGAAGGAAAGAAATGAGAAGTTAACTCAAGCCTTGCAGAAGACCCTCCGGGAGAGGAGTGAGGGTGTGAGGGAGATTGAGAGATTGGAGAAATTGAGGGTGGAACACTTGACTAAGATTGAGAAGTCTGGGGAGTATATCAACAAGTCTAAGGCTGGTGAACAGATTCTGAAGAATGCTTGTAAAGAAGCCCAGTTTCAAAGAGCAAGAACAGACTTGTATTTGAAAGAGAGTCAGGCCAGGTGGGTCCGGATCACTGAGGCCCGTACTCTAGAAGACAAGAGAGTTCAGAACAAGATGGAGCAGATGGAAAAAGCCCTGGCAGCAGCCCAGGAGGAGATATCAGAGCTGAAAATCAAAGCAGGATTGAAGAGGTCGAAGGACCAAAGTCAGAGCAGGAAGTTGACTGCAGCAGTTGCAACAAGAAACCTTCTCATCAGAAGTCTCACGGAGCATCCGGCTGATCCTGTGACCGAAGCACTTCTCAAGGAAGTTCGTGAGGATGAGTTTGGCCTTGGAGTTTGATCATCTGCTTGTTGTTGTTCCTTTTCCATGTACTTTTGCTTTTTTGTGATGTATTTTGGCCCCTTTGAGGGTTTGTGTTGTAAAATGAACAAATTGTGTTATTTCACCTTTGTAATATATTTGTGTTGGGGTTCGCATCAAAAGCAACTTCAACAGCATCATCTTCAAGGGTCTGGAAGGGTCAAAACTGAAGGCCAAACCGGATACCTTGATAGCAAATAAGCATAACTGCATTGCATGCTAACCTTTTTTTTGTTTTGTAGGTTTTTGTTTTGTTGTTACTAACCTCTGTTGTGAATCTCAGGAGTTATTGCTCGCCGCCGGGTATTTCCTCTCAACAGGCCTCACAGGTACCCAACTAGAAACAACCTTCCGGGAATTCAGATGGATCAGATGCAACAAGACCTTACGGAGGTCAGAAACCAGATGGCAAACGAAAGGTTAGAGATGAGAACGCAGATGACGCAGTTCATGGAAGTTATGAACAACATGGCTCAGAGCCAGGAGAGACTGAGGGCCATGGTGGAGAGGCAAAATCAAGAGGAGCCTCATGTAGGAACTGCAGGCACCAGTAATAATGAAAGGGTGCAACCACATGTTACCCCCCCTGTGTTTGGCCCACATCTACATCCTGAGATTAACGTTCCTGCAAATGTTCAAGGAACAGCCACAGCAGCCAGAGTACTTCAAGAAGATCCTCAGGAGGACCAGTATACAGTAATGGGTGCCGGAGAGGAAACGTATGATAGACGATTGGAAGAAATAGCTGAGAAGTTGAGATCGCTGGAGTCTCAAAACTCTTTGGGGTTCGACGTCATGGACATGGGTTTGGTAGAAGGGGTCAGGATCCCCCATAAGTTCAAACCTCCTTGTTTCGAAAAGTATAATGGGACTTCATGCCCCCGGACTCATTTGCAATCATTTCTGGGAAGGCTGAAGGCCTATACAATGGATGAGAAACTGTGGATGTTCTATTTTGAAGATAGCTTGACTGGAGCATCGAGGGAATGGTATTCCCATTTGACAAGAGCAACTATTAGATGCTGGAAGGACCTGGCAGAGGCCTTCATCAGACAGTATCAGTATAATCTAGACATGGCACCCAACAGGACTCTCCTGATGGGAATGTCACAGTCTTCGAGAGAGAGCTTCAGAGAATATGCTCAAAGATGGAGGCAACTGGCTGCTGCTGTTCAACCGCCAATGTCTGAGAGAGAAATGGCAGACATGTTTATGAACACTCTTCAGGGAACCTATATTGACAGGTTAGCTGCTTTCTCTTCCACCAGCTTCGCAGATGTTGTCATAGCTGGGGAGAGAATTGAAAGCCTGTTAAAAATGGGAAAGATCTCAGACAACGGTGCAAGCTCGTCCAGTAGTACAAGAAAGCCTTTTGCAGGCCCGAGAAGAGCTGGCGAGACCAATGCTATTCACACCAACAGGGGTAGGCCCCAATATGTTCAAAGGACAATAGCAGCAGTCACTATCCCTGCTCCAGCTCATCCTCAGCCAGTCTATCAACCTCCTCAACAAAACTTCCAACAACAACCTCAGTATCATCAGAATCAGTATCCTCCAAGGAACTTCAACAACAACTCCAACAACAACAATCAACAGAGGCCATTTCAACAGAGGCCATCCCAAGCTAACAGAGTGATCGACCCGATCCCAATGCCGTATGCTGCCTTGCTGCCACAACTTCTGAAACTCAACCTGGTTGAGCTAAGAACGTTGGCGCCTCCGGATCCCAACAGTCTACCAAGAAACTATGACTCCAATGCCAGGTGTGCTTTCCATTCAAACGCACCTGGTCACAGTACAGAAAAATGCAGGGCTCTGCATATGAAGGTACAAGACTTGGTAGATTCCAAGGCTCTGAATTTTGCACCTCCGCCCAATGTCAATAAAAACCCAATGCCAAACCATGGTGGTCCTCGAATTAATGCTATTGAAGAAGACCAACCGTCTTATTTAATAACCAGTGTGGATCAGATCCGGACGCCATTGGTGGAAATCAAAGCTCAACTCCGTGAAAACAATATATTTCCGGGGTGTGAACTAGGGTGCCCATACTGCAATATTTCATGGAATGGGTGTGAAGATTTAAGGAATGGCATTGACGGCCTTATTCAGAGTGGCTTGCTACAGATCACTACATCATTCCCAACAAATCCGGCGACTTCATCAACAACGGTTTCAGACACTCCTACAAATACAGCAACTATTATTCCCAACAATTCATCAGCACCATCAACAAGTACTTCACCTGTCCTCCCGAATGATCAGTTTTCAACAGTTTCTCCTGCTACAACTTCAGCTTCATTCCATTTCGACTCTCCATCAACAACAACAGTCCTTCCAACGGTACCTCCTACAACTCCAGCAATCAATCATGAAGATGTCTCTACTGTTACCATATTCTATGATCCTGAAAATAATTCCGCTTACCATTCAGAAGGTGTTGCTCCCACCAGAGCACCAGTTACAATCTTTTATGATCCACAAACAATTACAGTCCCTTCAGCAGCAGCAATCAGTCCAGTCACTGTCACGGTGCCTGGACCAGTACCATATGAAAGCAATAGGGCCATCCCTTGGCACTATGGCTCTGACGTATACTGCGAAGGAAAAAGAATCACTCTTGAAACATCAACACCTGCACCACAAGTAGATAATGTGGGGGGAGGCGGAGGCTTCACTCGAAGCGGACGTCTCTTTGCTCCACCAATTCAAAGACCTACCGCCGAAGCAGAAGCTGCTGCTAAGGCAAAAGGGAAAAGCCCGGTGCAGGAAGATCCAGCTGCCAAAGAAGCCCTGAAGACTCCATTCGATCAGGAAGTTGATGAGTTTATGCGGATCATCAAAAAGAGTGACTACAAAATTGTGGATCAGCTTCACCAGACGCCATCCAAAATCTCTATCCTCTCACTGCTTATGTGCTCCGAAGCCCATCGGAATGCACTACTTAAAGTCCTGCACGCAGCTTACGTGCCTGAGGAGATAACTGTCAACCAGTTGGAAACCGTGGTTGGAAACGTTACTGCTAGCAATGGGCTAGGGTTTACCAATTCTGACTTGACAGCGGATGGCCGCAACCACAACAAAGCCTTGCACATAACCATGGAATGCAAAGGAGCTGTCCTTTCTCATGTGCTGGTGGACACAGGTTCTTCCCTGAATGTCTTACCAAAGAAGGCTCTGGTGAAGCTCGAATATGATGGATTGGCATTGAGACCCAGCAACCTGGTGGTAAGAGCCTTCGGTGGTTCTAAGAGATCGGTTCTGGGAGAGATTGAGCTGCCTGTGACAATTGGCCCACAGACCTTTAAAACTATCTTTTATGTGATGGACATTCAGCCCGCCTACAGCTGTTTGTTGGGTAGACCCTGGATTCACGCCGCCGGCGCAATAACGTCTACCCTTCACCAAAAGTTAAAATTTGAGTGGGAAGGTCAAGTTGTCACAATCTGTGGGGAGGAGGACATTTTTGTTAGCCACCTGGCTACTTATAAATACATTGAGATGGATGGAGAGATCCATGAAACAATGAGCCAAGGTTTTGAGGCCTTGAACGTCAATGAAGCATCTGCTGTATCTGGTACTCCAATGTCATCTTACCAACAAGCCCGGAAGGTTGTTGAAGAAGGAACTGCCCTTGGCTGGGGCAAGGTTTTAGCTGTGGAGGAGAAGAAGGACAAGTTTGGGTTGGGTTACAAACCAACTCAACATCAAGCAAAGGCTGTTGCAGAGCCTGGTTTTGTCAGTGGGGGGATGCTTACCCCTGATGCTATCAACTGTTTGGAAGACGAGCTGGAAGAGGAGCGCAATCTGGAGAATTGGATTCGTCCAAAGGTCCCGGGGAGCAGTGTCTCGAACTGGTCTTCCCAGGAAATTATAAGAGTTACTCATGCAGAGTAATTATTATTTCCTGTTTTTTTATATAGCATGCATCCAAGTCTTGCATCTTGCCCAAGATGACAAGACTCATTTTGTAACCAGGGCCATCTGTACTTTTGTGCAAACAAGATCAAATTAATGAAATATCAGACGTCTTTTTGCAAACGAGTCTTTTTCTTTTCTGCTCACTGTTTTTCCATTTCTCTTTTTGTACAAAAATAAATGGCGGTGTTTTCAAAATGATAACTTCATTTCACTTTTTCTAAAGCAAGATTAAAATCAATCACTAAAATGAACAAACTTAACCCTTGCAGAGAGTGCCTTCCTGACAGCACCGACAACAGCACGGCTATGACATCGTATGACTTTGACAATCCAATCAATCAAGCTGATGAAGGGGTTGATGAAGAATATGAGCTTCCTGAAGAGCTAGCCAGGTTGTTAAGACAGGAAGAAAAGGTTATTACTCCTCATCAGGAGGAGATTGAAGTAATCAATCTTGGTACGGAAGAAAATGTGAAAGAAGTTAAAATCGGGGCCTGCCTGCAAGACTCAGTGAAGAGACAGCTGATAGATCTGCTTCAAGAGTATGTTGATGTGTTTGCTTGGTCGTACCAAGATATGCCAGGGTTGGATACCGATATAGTTATGCACAAGCTGCCTCTGAGGGAAGAATGCCCACCAGTGAAACAGAAGTTGCGCCGAACTCGCCCAGACATGGCTATGAAAATCAAAGAAGAGGTACAAAAGCAATGGGACGCCGGGTTCCTTGCTGTGACTAGCTACCCGCCGTGGGTTGCTAATATTGTGCCTGTGCCTAAGAAGGATGGCAAAGTAAGAATGTGTGTTGACTACCGGGATCTGAACAGAGCCAGCCCGAAAGATGACTTCCCATTACCTCACATTGACGTATTGGTGGATAACACGGCTCAGTTCTCGGTATTCTCCTTCATGGATGGATTTTCAGGATATAATCAGATCAAGATGTCACCTGAAGACATGGAGAAGACAACATTCATTACACCTTGGGGCACGTTCTGTTACAAAGTGATGCCATTCGGACTCAAGAATGCTGGTGCAACGTATCAACGGGCCATGGTGACATTATTCCATGATATGATCCACAAGGAAATAGAATGTTATGTGGATGATATGATCGCCAAGTCCCTTACAGAAGAAGACCATCTGGTGAATCTGCTCAAATTATTCAAGCGTCTGAGGAAATACCAATTGAAGCTGAACCCCAACAAATGCACATTCGGGGTGCGATCCGGTAAGCTGCTGGGCTTTATTGTAAGCGAGAAAGGGATTGAGGTGGACCCAGATAAAGTCAAGGCTATACAAGAAATGCCTGCACCTAAAACCGAGAAAGAAGTTCGAGGGTTCTTAGGTCGATTGAACTACATCTCACGGTTCATATCTCACCTCACAGCAACCTGTGAACCCTTGTTCAAGCTGCTAAGAAAGGAACAAACGGTCAGGTGGAACGAAGATTGCCAGAAGGCTTTTGACAAGATCAAGGAGTATTTACAAGAACCTCCAATCCTCATGCCACCAGTTGAAGGAAGACCTCTGATTATGTACTTGACAGTGCTAGAAGAATCAATGGGGTGTGTACTAGGTCAGCATGACGAGTCTGGTCGAAAAGAGTATGCAATATACTACCTAAGCAAAAAGTTTACCGACTGTGAACAGCGTTATTCACTGCTCGAGAAAACTTGCTGTGCTTTAGCGTGGGCTGCTCGCCGACTGAGGCAGTATATGTTGACCCACACTACCTTATTAATCTCAAAGATGGACCCAGTTAAGTACATATTTGAGAAGCCAGCTCTTACCGGACGGGTTGCAAGATGGCAGATGATTCTCACAGAATACGACATACAGTACACTTCTCAGAAAGCCATCAAAGGCAGTGTACTATCTGAATATCTTGCTGAGCAACCCATTGATGACTACCAGCCAATGAGGTTTGACTTCCCTGATGAAGACATCATGTTCATTAAAGCGAAAGATCACGAAGAGCCTATTCACACTGAAGGGCCTGACCCGGAGGAAGAATGGACTATGATGTTTGATGGGGCTGTTAACATGAATGGCCGTGGTGTTGGTGCAGTACTCATTACACCTAAAGGAGTTCACATGCCTTTCTCGGCAAAACTCACTTTCAACTGCACTAACAACGAAGCTGAATACGAAGCTTGCATTATGGGTCTTGAGGAAGCCATCGACCTCAGGATCAAGACATTGACCGTATTCGGAGATTCAGCTTTGGTAGTCAATCAAACCAACGGGAAATGGTACACCCACCAAGATCATCTGATACCTTACAGGGATTATACAAGGAGGTTATTGACTTTCTTCACAACAGTCAAGCTTGAGTATATCCCTCGCGACGAGAATCAGTTTGCAGATGCTCTTGCTACCATTTCATCCATGATCAAAGTTCAAGCTGCTAACTTTGTACCTCAGATTTCAGTATCAAGACTTGATAGACCAGCATATGTATTTGCAGCGGATGTCGTAAAAGACGATAAGCCTTGGTTCCACGACATTAAGTGCTTCTTGGAGGATCAAACATACCCACCTGGGGCATCTTCCAATGATAAGAAGACTTTGAGAAGGCTTGCTGGTAGTTTCTTTCTGAACGTTGATGGGTCTTTGTACAAGAGGAACTTTGACATGGTACTCCTCAGATGTGTTGACAGGACGGAAGCAGATTTGCTGATACATGAAGTGCACGAAGGATCTTTTGGTACCCATGCTGGAGGACATGCAATGGCTAAAAAGTTGTTAAGATCAGGCTATTATTGGATCACAATGGATGCAGACTGTTGTGCTTATGCCAGAAAGTGCCATAAATGCCAGATCTATGCGGATAAGGTGCATGTGCCTCCCAATCCTTTGAACATCATGTCTTCACCATGGCCCTTTGCTATGTGGGGCATTGATATGATTAGCAAGATTGAGCCAACTGCTTCAAACGGCCACAGATTCATCCTGGTCGCCATTGACTATTTTACCAAGTGGGTTGAAGCAGCCTCATATGCAAATGTTACAAGACAAGTGGTAGCCAGATTTCTGAAAAGAGATATCATCTGTCGGTATGGAGTGCCCGAGCGAATCATTACTGATAATGGTTCCAATCTAAACAACAAAATGATGGCAGAGCTGTGCCGGGACTTCAAGATCCAACATCACAATTCTTCTCCTTACAGGCCAAAAATGAACGGCGCTGTTGAGGCAGCAAATAAGAATATCAAGAAGATTGTGCAGAAGATGGTAGTCACCTACAAAGACTGGCATGAAATGCTACCATTTGCCTTGCATGGGTATCGCACATCAATCAGAACGTCCACTGGGGCAACACCGTATCAGCTTGTGTATGGTATGGAAGCGGTCCTACCTGTTGAAGTTGAATTACCCTCGTTACGGGTATTAATGGATGTTAAACTAAGCGAAGCAGAATGGGTTCGGTCCCGATACGAGCAACTGAGTCTGATCGAAGAGAAAAGATTGGCTGCAATCTGTCATGGGCAGCTATATCAGAAAAGAATGAAGAAAGCCTTCGATCAGAAAGTCAGGCACCGAGAGTACCAAGTGGGAGATCTTGTGCTGAAAAGAATCCTCCCTCCTCATACAGACCACAGGGGCAAATGGACTCCGAATTATGAAGGACCATTCGTTGTAAAGAAAGTTTTCTCTGGTGGAGCACTGATGCTCAGCACCATGGATGGTGAAGACTTCCCGTCCCCTGTGAATTCAGATGCAGTTAAAAAATACTTCGCATAAAATGACCCGCTGGACATAAAAACAGAATGTAAGTCCAGGCAAAAATAGGGCATCCCGGCGAGTCAAAAACAGAATAAAAGACTCGGGCAAAAGTAAGGGAAATAAATGAAAAAATGTACACCCGCTGAGTTGAAAAGCCGCATTGGACAGCTCAGGCAAAAATGGGTATCCCGATGGATTGAAAACCCGAAAGGGCGATCCATGCAAAATAAGGGAATAAGCGAACAACTGCATTCTGAATTCGTCTGTATCATCCACGACTTGGTAAGCTTCCAAAGGATCAAGCTTCAATCAGAATCAACTCTCTCCAGAAAGCAAAACGAGAAGAACGTCATTGTCATACGAGCCATAGCAGAAGAGGAAGCTCTTTGAAAGCGTCGTCAGCACCGCCAGCACCTTATTTCTCAATTTGTAACAATCTCCTCATTTCAGGAGATATGTTTCTTTGACTGTATCTTTGCCAATTCAGGGCACATGAATTAATAAAATCAGATTTTTCAGTCATGTTTCGTTTTTACATTTACGTTTTGCAAAGAGTCGTCTGATATCTCTAAAAATACGATTGCATAAGTACAGATGCATTTCTCTAAAGATGAAAACACATGCTTACAGGGAATGTGATTATTCTCGAAAGTACTTAACTCCTATGACGGAATCCGGTAAGGGATACCTCGGGACCTTTTGTACGTTCCATTATCTTTGCAGGATTGCAGGTATCCAGAACGCAACCAGGGGCATGCAGGTTACGTCTCAGCAAGTAGGCGAACCATTGTCAACTCAGTCTATCTTCCACATGGTACTAGAAGGTGCCCATTTCCCCAGCGGAGCTGCCAAATCAGCATACACTCAATCTCAGCATCCGAAATGCTTTATCCCCAGCTGAGTTGCCTCTTGTTGCTCTCCCCAGCTGAGTTGCCTCTCAATTCCCCAGCCGAGTGGCCATTCTTCCTCAACAGAATACAGAAATCAGGGAATCATCTCCCCACAGGGCTTCAAGCCTCTATTCAGAAGAGCAACGCACGGAGAAGATCACAACAGAGTACATAAAGCTTCTGCAAACCCCAGCTGGGTTTCTCATTTATAAGGATATGTCAATCAGTGACATGTATCCCCAAGCAAGTGCATCATTAGATCTACCAATGATCTCATCCCCAGCTGGGATGTTTCACTTCAAGCAGACCGACCAGAGATTTTCACAGCAACGGGATCCGAATCCCGGATCTGTGCCCCTTTGCATAATCATGGCATCCGCATCATATTCACCCCTCAGAGCGTAGCATTCTGTCTAATACGGAGCATTACGGCAAAAATCAAATACATAGCATAATCATAAGTCATGTTGTGAATTGAACGCTTGTGAATAATAAACCGTTCATCATCACCGTACAGAAACCCCACCAGAGTCCCAGCAAAAAGCAGCTGCCTCACAATCACAAACACCAGTATATATTCATTTTGGCACCCGTCCGTGTCATCTTTCCCCAGTAAAGTCGCCTGAGCACCCTTTACAAACAAATCACCCTCATTACAGATACGTCCTGACACCCGTCCGTGTCACATCACCAGCAGAAAGCCAAAGACATCCTCTTTGCCCTCACATGTACTTGTATACACCCTTTTTGACACCCGTCCGTGTCATATCCCCAGCGCAGTCGCGTACACTTTCATCAACCCATATACTTGTTAATATTATACTTTTCTCTCTTGACACTCGTCCGTGTCACTCTCCCCAGCAGATAAACACTCATCTTATGTACAATACTCATACTACTCATGGTACACTTATACAGATACTCGTCCGTATCTTGTATACATCATCACTCATATCCCCACAGATCCGACAGTAGTCCTTGTTCTTTGTTAACCAGTTGGTACTCGTCCGTACCATCATCTCAGAACATTGCGCCTAGTGTTTGTTTCTACATGATACTCGTCCGTATCATAGTCTTAAGGATGCTCGTCCGCATCTTTAATCCATACACCGTGTCAAACACTTTTGTCTTCTTGAATCTAGACACTCGTATGTGTCTACTTTTCCCCAGAAGAGTCCCCTCAGAATCAACACTCGTCCGTGTTCTCTGGTAACCAGTTGATACTCGTCCGTATCATCATCTCCAAACATGTGTCAGTATTTGTTTCTACCCGATACTCGTCCGTATCATAGTCTTAGGGATGCTCGTCCGCATCTTTAATCTATACACAGCGTCAAAACACTTATACCTTTTTGTTTCTTGGTTGTAAACGCTCGTCCGTGTTTACATTATCCCCAGTAGATCGCCAACTAAAGCAAATTTTCTTTTATCTAACACTCGTCATGTGTTATGATAAACCTTGAGAGCAGCCGTACCCTGCTGAGTGGTCGTCCTACACTTCTTGATGGTCGTCCTCCATCATGCTCATCCGATGGCCGTCCCCATCGTTGATTTTAGCAGCCGTCCCCTGCTAGGTGGTCGTCCTCCACCTTTTGATGATCGTCCTTCATCACTTTATCCAATGGCCGTCCCCATTGTTGATTTTGGTTATCTAACACTCGTCCTGTGTTATGATAAACCTCGAGAGCAGCCGTCCCCTGCTGAGTGGTCGTCCTCCACTTCTTGATGGTCGTCCTCCATCTTGCTCGTCCGATGGCCGTCCCCATCGTTGACCCTTTTTTATCCGATGGCCGTCCCCATCGTTGATATTTTCGGCAGCCGTACCCTGCCAGGTGGTCGTCCTCCACCTTTGATGGCCGTCCCCATCATATTTCTTTTATACCCAACAGAGCAGCCGTCCCCTGCTAGGTGATCGTCCTTCACCTTTGATGGCCGTACCCCATCATCTGTTTATTTCATTCATTCTTTAACCCGATGGCCGTCCCCGTCGTGGTCCCTTTTCCTTTTTAGCCCGATGGCCGTCCCCATCGTTGGTTACTTTACCTTTATGAACTTGATGGCCGTCCCCGTCATGTTTCATTAATCCTCAGAATTTTGCAGCTTTATCTTGATGGCCGTCCCCATCATGATATTTTATTTTCCCCAGCTAGTCGGCCGTCCCCGTCTTAGCTTTACCTTTTATCCCCAGCATGTCGGCCGTCCCCGTCATTGCTTTATTTTCATACACTCTCCCCAGCATGTCGGTCGTCCCCGTCATTGCACCTTACCCAGCAGTCGTCCTCTGCTCGACGGTCGTCCTCCGTCGCCCATACTTTACGATATACTTTGTTTTGCTCTTACAATCTATATCCCTTTTCTTTTTCATTCTGTGAGTGCAAATTTTGGACTGTCTTTGGTATTCAACCACAAGTTATCTTGTTTGGCCTGTTAAGCCGTCGCTTACAACCTGCACAGCTAACTCATGTTTGAATAGGGGCAGCTGTAAACGCCCCAAATTTGCCCTCACCCATTCACACCATGGCTTGTGATCATTTCATATGCATAAACACAACCACATCATCTCATATCTCATTTTTGATTCACTGCATAGTTTCTAAGTCATCTGCACCTAGGGTTTGTGATCTGAGCAATCCCAAAGCATCTTGAGCCATTCCAAAGGCAACCAATCAACTCAAAGGGGTCTATGTGTGTTCATACATCATATTCTATCTCCTCAAAGTCAAGAATGCAGAAGAATCACAAGAACTGGGTTTGAGTGGATGCAGAGCCAGGATGAACTGCACAGTTGACTGAAAATTAGGGTTTTGGTTTCAGAGGCCATAACCCCAAATTTTTTGGTCATTCTTGTTTCCATTGATCTCTATATGGTATAGGGAGTATGCATATCAATTTTCATGAAGAAATTCCATGGGGAAGTCATCTGATCAAGGGTTGACTTTTCAGACAAGTCAGTGCAAAATCAGGGCATCTGGGCCCCCAATGACCCAACCAATGGGTGATCTTCATCATTTTGAGTGTGTATGGTCTTTATTTGATCATGGAAGAAGGTGGAAGTTCATAAAAATCAAGAATTTAGGGTTTTTGCAAGTGTTGACTTTTTGGGCATAGTTGACTTTTCAAGAATGCATCATTTTATGTCATTTTTCAAGCCTTGATTCATGATCCAAAAATGCTTCAAATGGAAAAACTTTGGTCATGAAAGTTGTAGATCTCATCTTTCCCTTTTCAAAAAGTACAAGAACATGATCAAACTCTTCTTGGATCAAAAGTTATGGTGTGACAAAGTTGGCAAAAATCACTAAAATTCAAGTTATGCACCAAATGGAAATTTTGCAAAACCTTGAACCAATGCATCATGTGACCTCTAATTCATTTCAAACCATTACACAAACATTCTCTAAGTCCTAAAAATCAGAATTGGATCAAGGTTGCTCATGGTTTGGTTTGTGTAACAAGGCATTTTTCATGAAAATCCATAAAGAAACCAAGTTGCAAAACTCATGATCATGCTTCACCAACTTGCTGCATTGGTCCTTGAATCAAGCCAGCCTCACACACTCACCATGATGCGCCAGACCTAGCCCTTGTACTTGCCTAGTATCAAGCCCATGCTTCTCTTACAAGATTTTTGACTTTTGGCAAAAGCAAACTTACCAATCACAAAAGCACAAGTCACATCAAGAAGCCAATCAGATTTGTTTATGTCAACAATTTGCAAGCTAAACATCATAACACACAAGCCTGAAGCACACTAGAACAACACATTCACAAAATCACCTCAGATTGCAAGAACTTTCGAATTCCTCTCCACAGCCACAAAACACTAAAACTTTTTCCTCCATTCAACTCACCATGTATCACTAAGTAGAAACCACCCAAAGCACAAGCCTGAAACAGCCAGATTACTCCATAACCATTTCTCACCCCAAGCTGCAAGTTCCTTCGAAACTCTTGCCACAGCTTGCAAACACACAAACAAACACCATAGACCTTCTCCATTCACCCTCAGGATCATAAACAACCCCTCACCATGACCTGAAAGTGCCTATTTCACCATTGCCATTTCTGATCAAGCTTGAACAGAAGCTTTCGAAACTCATCAACCAGCCAACTTAAACTCCTTTTGAGTATTCAAGCATCTTCTGTGGACCAAGTGGAGTGGATTGCACAAGGAGAAGTGGCCAGAAAGTACCCAAACTGAAAGCTCCAAATCTCAGGTAACTCGAAATTAATTTTTCCAGAAATGTTTTTTTAAGTTACAAACTTGTTCTTTGTGTTATCCTGATCATTCTGGTACCATTGGTTTTGAAAATGGTTGTGATTTGAGCATTTAATTTGTTTCTGAAGCTTGCGTGACCTAGAACTTTTTCTCTTCGATTCAGTTGATTTAGGAAATATAAATTTGTTTTGAGAGAGGGGTTTGATTCGTGAGAGGATGAGGATCATTTCCATGTTCTTAGTTTTCATTTTTGGTACGTTTTGAGGGGTTTGGGGATTTTTCAGGTGAGGTGCTGGCCGGAGAAGACGACCGGAGGTCTTCTCCGGCCACCTGAAAGTCATTAGGGCTTAATCCAGTAATTAAATGCCATTTGAATTCAGGCCATAGGATCCGTTGACCCTCTTGACTTCGCGCGCATGTGGATGGCCCAGATGTGCTCATTATGCCCTAATCCACGTGTTTTATCTAATTAATCATATTTTAATCAGAAACAATCCTGGCCACAGGATCACGCGCCAGTCAACACTTTTAAATCCTAGGCTCATCCTGGCCCTCCACGCTGCATACTTCCATTTAATTTAATTTTTATTTTCATTTCTTTTCATTTAACTTGCATATTTAATTTAAAATAGCAAAAAATGCATAAAAATTATGAAACTTTTTCCTCTGAGTTTTATTAATTTTTATGACACAAAAATATTTTTTTATTTTATTTTTCATCATCAAAAAGTATTTTTAAATATTTAAAAGATTATTTTTAATTGATTAATGGGAATTAATTAATTAAAAATACTTTTAGGTATTTAAAAATTACAAAAAATTCATGAAATGTTCTAAGACATTTAGAAACATTGTCCAACCTTCAAACCAAATTTCTTTTTTGATCTTGATGCATTTTAAGAATTTTTCATTGAATTAAATCATATTTTGTGCATTATTTTGATCATAAGTTCAAAAATTCATTTCTGTCAATTGGTGAAGTTTGAGACATTGGTTCTTCTTGCATTGTTTTGTGTTTGGCATGTAGTTTTTAGGATAAAAAGGCCATGAATTGTTCTTGCATTTTCTAATTGTTTGGCATTTGTTTTGTTAAGAACCCCTAAAAACCCTAATAACTTAGAAAATTCATAACTTGAGTTTGATTGAGAGTTGAGAGCTCCCCTTTGGGCAGTGGTTCATCATAGGCCTAGGGTTTCTTTGGGTACCATTTTCCATTTTTTATCATGAGGTTTGTTTCTGTTTTTGGTTTGTGTTTGATGTTTGATCCATAAACCCTAATTTGGGCTTTCTTTTGCATCCTTCTTGCATTCTCTTGCATAACATGACTTGTCTTTGCATTTTGTGCATTCTTATGATTCATTTGACATCTTAAGACATATAGAAAGCATGTTTGACCATTGCATTACATATTTGCCATGTCATTTGTCTTGTATGATTCATAACTTTTCATGCTTGTTCATGCTCCTTAACTTGCATCATTTGCATTCATGATCTTGTATGAACATCCCCATTGTCTTGCCTCATGTTTGCAGCACCTCATAACATCATAATCATCATCAACATGCTTCTGGTTTTGCTTAGCATCATATCATTTCATCTCATCTTGCATTGCATTGCATTTTCTTTCTAACATTGCAGGTGGTAAGTAAACTTGAGAAGTGGATTTGCCTTCACTTCTCATAACTTTTCTTCTCATCTCTCTTGCATCCATTGCTGCATTTTTATATGTGTTTGAGTTTGAGCTTGCTCATTCTTCTCCTCCCCACTTTCTTTCTTCAAGTGACTTGACTCCTTGAATGAAGCAAGCCACTTTGCTTCTCTTGATCCTGTTCATCTGCTTCCTGGTGGTTCCTCTGAAGATTGTTCTTGAAAACCTCACAAACCATAGGATCATCCAAGCATGACAATGAATTAGGGTTTTGATTAGTTCCCCATAGTTTTACCTTTGTGTCTCTCTTTGAGTCCTCTCTTCTCACCTCATAATCAGGGACTAAACCCTAAAGGCTTTAAGACTTTGTGCTTAGGGTTATGCCTGCATCCTTCTCTTAGGATGGAGTGTATAACTTTAATCCTAAGTATTAAACCCTTAATGTGTTTAAATCTCTTAATCAATCCACTTAATAATCATCAAGACATTACACTTGTAACTTGGGCCTTGCATTAGGGTTCTAATTCTTCCTTAATTGGTTAAGAAGGACTAACCCTAGTGTTAATGGACAAGTCCCCCTCAAGTTGTCTTACAAACCATAAAAAACACTTCATCATCATATCATTAATCTAAAATCCACTTAATAAAGGCTTGTTTTGTCATGGGTTTAATCCCTAATCATGGATTAAGTTGAGGAGTTTTCCTCAGCTTAAACATTCTCATCGATTATCCTTCTTTTAGGATGGTGTAATGAGTCTGTTTAATCCTTGATTATGGCTTAACCTCATTACTCAACACTAAACAAAAATCACAAAAACATCTAAATAATCACAAGTAGGTTAATGATCTTAATCCTACACCAAAGGTGATTAAGTGTGAGAATCTGACTTCACACTTAAGGTACTCTCATTACCCCTGATCAGAGGGAAGATGTGATGAGTTTACCAAATCCATTGGTTTAGGCTTAAGCTCATTATCTTATGACAAACTTCAAAAAGCAATAAAAGACTGAAAACTCAAAAACAAACAATAATCGTCTCCTCCGGGATTCTTTTCTCATCATCCTCGCTCATAAACGAGAGCTCGCTTCTTCCGTCTAATGCAAGACAGTTAGCACCTGAGCCAGACAGGTCATACACTTGAGCATAGACAAGCAAGCAGTTCATCAGTCAATTCATCTTTCAGTCTCTTTGGGTCGAACTACGGTGTTCTGACTTCCTCATTGCACGAGAGGATACGTAGGCATAACTTAACAGTTATCGAACAAAAGTCTCTGTCCATCCCCCCTCCTTCCAGCTCATTTCTTTTAGCCTCATTATCATGAGCATTTCATTCCTGGTCTCACACTGACACATCATTATATACTTCACTTCCTTCACACTGACACCTGTACATATTGCTTTCCAGCCATTTTACACACAGATTGCACTGACACTACCCCTTTAAAACACAAATCTTTTAAGCGTGGATCCCGTCGAGTACGGCGGACAATCTGGGTGCTAATACCTTCCCAGGTTGTAACCAACCCCCTTTCTCAGTCTCTCTGGTTCGCAAACCGTCTTATCCATCTTTTTCTAGGCTTATGCAGCATTGCCTTTCCTCCGGGATAAAAATGCCTAGCTGGCGACTCTATTCATCTCCAGTGAGTTCACGGCTGTGTGTTCTCACTGTTCCCCTTCGCCGACCGTTCGCGTCTGTACCTTCATCTGGCCCCGGTGTCACTTGTCGGGAGCGACAGGTTGTTCCTTATGTTTTATCATTAATTTAGGTAATTTTTATTTTTGTTTTTATCGGCTAATTTGATCATATCACTCGTGTTTCGATCTTTTGGTGTGTTTGTTATTTTTGTTTCAGACGTCGAATCGTTTAAAGCGTGGACGTACCGGAAGCTCAGCTACTAGGCCACCTCCTGCTCATGCCTTTGAACGCAACCGATTCTTGACACCCGCTCATCATGAGCGCTATCTGGTTCTTGAGCGAAGAAATGTTTGGCCGGATAGGATTGTGGAGTTGAACCCGGAGGGGGAGTATAGGTTTGTTCAATGCACTATGGATGAGGGAGATTATGTGAGACTTTTTGAGCCGCATCCAGAGTACCACCTTGAGATCGTAAGGGATTTTTCGCAAACGCCCTTCCAACCGGTCTTGAGGGCACTGCTTTTGAGTATAAGATCTGAGCCCGAGGAAAACACATTGATTTTTCTGAGGCTAGCCTCAGTGAGTATTTGGGCAGAAATTTTCAGATACCAGAGGGCGTTCTTTGTGATTTTGTTAAGATGGAGAAAAGGAAAACCTTGGATGTCGAGCTCATTAGAGAGCACATTTGTACCAGGGATCATACCTATGAGGTGAGTGCTTCTGGAGTTCCTGTGTGCTTCAAGCAGAGCTCTCTGAACAACAAGGCTAGGGTGATTATGACTATTGTGTTGCATAACCTTATTCCTCAAAGCCATGTGTTAGATGTTACACTTGATGTAACTACATTGATTTTCTGCATTCTGAAAAGCAAGGTTGTGAATCTTGCCTCTATTATTGTTAAGGAGCTTATGAGAGTGGATACCAGTGGGACTGATTATGGTTCTCGTGCTTCATGTGCTATCTCTCATCTGGGCTTAGTTATGGCTTTGTGCAAGAAAGCAGGTGTAGTTCTTCCGTCTCATGGAAATGTGAGGTTGAAGAAAATTGACGATGATTATTGCCTCACTTTCTGCGAGCCACCACTTCACCCACCTCCGGTTGCTTCAGCTCCTCCGCGTAGCTTGGGTTATGATGCTACCGACAACATGGCAATGCACGCTTCTCACCATCGCTCCTTGGACTTCATATATGAGAGCATGCTTCAGCTTCAGCTGATGATTAGGGAGCCTCAGGCGGGGCATTCTTTGAGGAGTATGGATGACTTCAGGGCCTATTATGCATGGCCTAGGGACATGCTATCGTCTTCGGGGGGTGCAGGTGGTGCAGATGCAGATACAGATATGGATGCTGGTGTTGGTGATATGGGTGCAGGTGTTGATGCTGATGATGCAGTTGATGATGATGATGATGACGACAACTCGAGTTCCTTTGAGTGATGTCTTCTGGACGGTTTGATGGACAAATTTATGCTGTTTTAGTGTTTTTCTTTCGTTTATGTTATTTCCTTTTTGTTGAGATATTGTGAATTCTAACCATCCAGGCGGATGCGTTTTTACTTTTTATTTTGAATATTTGACCATTCGGGCGGATGTGTCTTGTTTTATTGTTGGTTTAAATTGTTTCCCATCCGGGCGGATGGTGTACTTTATCATTTTGATTAATGAACATCCGGGCGGATGCACTTTGGTTTTAAAATTTTTTTTGCCTTAGTTAACATCCGGACGGATGTATTGTTTTTATTAATTGGTGTACAAAATTTTAGTGTTTGTCTTATCCTTAAGGTGGAATTTTGATGGAAGCGAGTGCATTTTTGTGATTTAAGCGTGTAGCTTCACCTTCTTGGATGGTGATGATAAAATTCCGTAAGTTGCGCGAGAAAGGTACTCCGTTCGCACCTTTTAGAAAATAACATGTTTATGAACTAGTTGTTTTTCACAAATTTATAGTTTACTTCACTTTGTATAAATGTTCATTTGAGAATCAATTAGGACAAAACCACATAGTGAGCAACTTCCATTGTTCACAAATTTTAGTGTGATTGTAATTATTGCGAACTCGTTCGATTCATGCTTGTATCGTGTATTCTTTGGTTAATTTTGGAAACTTAGAAATGATCTAGGCATTGCTTGAAATTGAGAAAAACCATCCATTCCTTTAGGCTTTAGTCACCGGTGAGTAGTGCGAGAATTTGTTAGCTGACTTTGAGCCTTCACACAACTAGAATGAATCATAATTGTCGATAAAATTGCCGAATTATCATATTTTGGTAATCATTGTCGTGAAATTGAAAAGAACAAATTCATTGCGATTCATTCTAGTTTATTGTATTTTTGTTTACACTTTCACTCCCTTGCTTGAACAATTTTTGAGAAGAACATTGTCCAAATCCATAGTGTCTTTTAAAGTTGGGGAGAGTTGTTGTGGAAAAAAAGGATGAATGATATTGGTGCCTCTTGTGAAAAGATAGAAAAAAAATTGATGAATGAATGAATTGAGAATTGAATTGCACTCATTGTTAGAGTTGCGTGAAAATGAAAGAAAGTATTCATTCGATTAAGAGGAAAACTCTTGAATAAGGTCACCACACAAAAAAATTGAGGAAAAAGAAAAAGAGAAAAAGAAAAAATGTGGATAGGAGAAGTTTGGGGGAACCAAAAATTTTTGGTTGTTATGATTTTGGCGTGTTCTTCGTTTTTTAAAAAACCTTTGAACCCATTTTTGAATCATTGGCCTTAGAAAAATTTCCCTTTCTTTGTAACCCTTGCCTCATTATAACACTGAAAAGCCCTTTTGATCTTGGTTTCCTCTATGTTTCCTTGTGAATTTGTAGATACTTGCATGAATTGTTTCAGATGTTAGCAATATTACAAATGAGAGTGATTTGTCCCTTTTTGATATTGATGCTTGACTTAGTTAAGTATTTAGGTGATTCTCTTATGAACATTTCATTGCATTTGTTGGTAGCTTGTCATTTATGTTTAGAAATTAGTTCATGATTATGTTGTAGTTCTTTGAGAAGTCGGTTGTTACTCGTAAGCGAGACCTTCGGTTTGAACCATTTTGTTTGGTGTGTTTCACTTGTTTAGTTTGTGCTCGCTTATTTAAAACGAATTCACCTTTGTTTGAGGACAAACAAAGAAACAAGTTGGGGAGAGTTGATAAGTGCATATTAGTGTTATTATTTAGTAGATTTTTTGGCACTTTTCAAGGGTTATTTTGATCTCTAATGCTTTTTCCCCTTTGTTTCTTATACTTATTCATAGTTTAGTTTTAGCATTTTTAAAGCATCATTTATTTAACTTTAGTTTTTGTAATTTTAGGTTACATTGTGGAAATATGAAGCAAATTTCATCAAGACATTCTTTTGGAAGTTTTGGAAGATTTTGAAGAAATCTTGCTCGCTTCAAGGTCGCTCAGCAAGCTCCAAGCGAGTTTTCCAGAGATATTTTCGCTCAGTGAGGGCTTTTGTCGCTCAGCGAGCTGGTGCTTTTAATGAACTTTCGCTCAGTGAGCAGATCTTGCTCAGCGAGACCTGCGAATTCAGCTTCTTTATAAGCATTTGTTTCACTATTTTCTTGGGATGTAATTTTTGAGACTTGACCTAAATATTCCTTAAACACTTTTCACTTTGTTCTAAAAAGATTGGGTGCATTTAAAGTCGAGACATTGTTATTAATGCTCCATCTTCTTCATCTTCATCTTTTGTTGAAAGCTTCCATGGAAATGGAAATCTAAACCCATAGTATGTCAAGTTTAGAAGGTAAATAGGTTCTATTTTTGTATGTATATGCCTTGATCCTTTTGTATAAACTCTTGATGATGAATATATGATGAAAGCTTTGATTTTTATGAAAAACCCTTTTGTGTTGCTTCATGATTGAGAGATATGGCCAACATTGGCCTAGGTTTTCATCACCCAAATACCATAAGTTAGAGATAGTTATGGGCTTTGGATTTCACTTTGTATTGAAACTAAATGTTACCATTTTGGTAGATTGAGTGAGAAATCATCAATGGATCAAAATGGTAAAACTCACATTTTGTGTTAGAAATAAACATTATGAGAGGATATTGTGAATGTGTTCATTGTTGAAATGAGTTTATCTTTTGATCAAAACTATATATGCAAATAAACCTATCAAGCCCTAACTTTGACATATGCTTTTAAGAATCTTTTACAAACCAATACTTTTAACTCTTAGAATTTATTTGAATGAACAAGTTTATTTTCGATACAAACACTAAAACCCCTTTTGTTACTATTAAGTCTAAGACTTAAGCAATTGTAGAACGACATAAATATCACAAAACAATCTTTGTGGATCGACAATTAAACCCTTGCTCATTTGTGCTTTCAACACAAACCCATCAAAATTCTCCTTTGATCATCATTAAATCTAATATAATAACAACACTGGCACACCAATAAAATTAGTAAAACCACAACTTCGTATAAAACACAGAAATCATCAACTTCATGGTTTCCTATAAACCCTAAAATCCGAACTTGTTCACATATATAATCTACACCTTATATCAATTATAATGAAATGTAATACTCCATATACCTTAGATGTCGAACTCTGAATTCCCTTTCCTCGAGGTCTTCGAGAAACCTCTGAGTCCTCGCCTTCGTTCTTCAGAGCAGTTTCTTTTTCCAAAATACGATTGATCCCAGAATTCTCCCAAAAATATGATTTTATGTTTCTTCCTTTACCCTCTTGGTCCTCATTATGTTATTCTGATTTTAACCTCACTTACCCATCCAAAATACCACTTTACCCTTAATCGTTCTATTTTTAATTTAAATAATAATAATAATAATAATAATAATAATAATCCGAATAATATTATTCTATTATCATTATTAAAATAATTCTGGATAATCACTTAAATATCAAATTTACACCTCGCTCGTCATAAACTCATCTTACACCATAATATTTTGCCAAGTTCACCGATAAATCCCGAATATTTATTATAAACCAATTAAACAAATATTCTAATTATTTTGGGGTGTTACAAGTCACGTCAGAAAAACGTTAGTATGGTATGAAACCTAGCATGAGTCATCTGAAGGTATTTGGATCTATAACACATAGACATGTTCCAGATCAGTTGAGAAGAAAGCTTGATGACAAGTCGAGTCAAATGATTCTGATATGATATCATTCGACTAGAAGATACAATTTATTCGACCCGGTGAACAAGCAGGTTGTGATCAACAAGGACGTGATCATAGATGAACTTAAGGAATGAGATTGGACTGAGAATGTCAAGAAAGATTCAGTTGGAATCTTATGTTAAAAACCAGCTAGTGAAGTCGAAATAAATGTTCGACGAGAAGAAGTTAGAGGTGAAGCAGGCCCAAGCAGACCTCAACGAACAAGACACATGCCTGCAAGGTTGCAAGAATGTGTGATTACATCAGATGATATGGTCGATGAAGAAGGTGAGTTGGTACATTATGCTTTCTATGCAGATGTCAAACCTGTCAATGCAGTCGAGGCATTAAGAAATTCGAAGTGGGTGAAAGCAATGAATGAGGAGATGAAGTCCATTGAAGTCAATAGCATTTGGTCACTTGTCGAATTGCCTCAAGGAAAGAAGACAATTGATATGAAGAGGATACACTAACTCAAGTTGATGAAGGAAAATAATGCAAGATAGTAGGATACACTAACTCAAGTTGGTGTAGTGATGTTGAGGATCGAAAATCTCTAGCTAGATATGTGTACGTTAGGTGGTGCACTAGTTACTTGGAGTTCGAGAAAGGAGACAATAATGACATTATCATCATACAAAGCAGAGTACACAACAACTTTTCTTTGTGCATGTCAAGCAACATGGATGGTGAATGTGGTCGAAGAGATTATAGCAAAGAGTAATGGAGCAATTACCATAAAGATCGACAACATGTCGGTTATCAATCTGGAGAAGAATCTAATAGCGCATGACAGAAGCAAGCACATTGAAATGAGGTTCCATTATCTTCTTGAGCAGGTAGCAGATGGAAAGATGAATTTGGAACACTGCAGAACTGAGAATCAGATTGCAAATATCATGACGAAGGGAGTGCAGGTTGAAGTATTCAAGAAGCTAAGGTCTATGATGAATGTAGATAGCTTAGACACAATGAATTAAGTGGTGTGTTGAAAGTGTAATTCCTTGTTTCATATTTGATTTATATCTGAAATAGATAGATTTGATTTAGATCTAAAATAGATAGGTTTGATTAAGATCTAAAATAGATATATTTGATTTAGTTCCAAAATAGGTATTTTAAGCTTTTATAGTTTTGGACTTTTTAGCTTGGGGAGCAAGCTAACCTAAATCTATAAATAGGGAGTAACCCTTATTTTGTAATCATTTAAACACATTGTATTCACAGATTTGCAGTTGCAAAGTGAAATAAAAGTTTTTCCATATTTTGTGGGCAGAGAGGTCTTTATAGAAAATTCTTCTTCTTATTCATCCTTAAACCCTAATCTTTCTCTTCTCAATTTTTTTTTAATTTCCGTTGTGCAACAATCTTGTTCATCAAGATTGAATGAAATATTCTATAGATTTTGGGGGAATTCCAACACGTCCCTCACATCAATATATACTTTTAAGTTTTTGTTTCATTTAAAGACTTTAAAGAAAAATATTTATTCACACATTCATTATTAAATCACAGAATTGTGATTTAAAGAGTAATTGCTACAACACATACCTATCTTTAATTATCCAAAGACTATTGTATTGCATTTATGCTCTTTTCAATATAAATATTAACTATTTTGTACAACACTTTAATACATATAATATATTTAAAAAAATTAAATACAACTATAAAATGTTTTTAACTGAAGTATTTAGTAATGAACAACTAAAGTTCATTATATTGTAATATACTTTAAAATCTCAAGTTAAAAAAAAAAAAATTGAACTATTTTAGTCCTGGCATATTTTCTAGTTTTTTCCGGATCCGTTTGTTAATGAATTGTGTTTTGGATTTTGTTACGAATATATTGGGTTTTAGAAATTATATATATATATATATATATATATATATATATATATATATATATATATATATATATATATATATATATATATATTCTAGGGTTAAATAAGTTTTAGGTCCCTATAAATATAGCGATTTTTAATTTTAGTCCTTCAAAAATTTTCCTTTAAGAATTGGTCCCTACAAGATTTTTCGTCTGAATTAGTAGTCCCTGACGTCAAATACCCTTAACGGTTGCTGACGAGGTTGCGTAGGTGGATTAAATTTTATTTTTTTATATGAATTACGTGGAATATTTTAAGAAACGTTATATATCAAAGCCCTAAAATGTCTCCATCCCTAATTCCATTTTAATATGCGATAATAGTGAAGAGTTGAAGTCCCTATGTGCGTGGTGGTCCCTTTGCTTCCATCTGGCTCATCGTTGCAGACACTGGTTGTAACACCCCCTTTCTATACCCCAAATAAAAAATTAAATCATTTAGACACATATTAAAAATTTCATCAGAGTATATTTGAAACACGGTATAAAAGAGCAATGCCACATTATACTTGAAATTGAAATCATACAACACCTGCTCAATACAGATATGCAACAAACGGGGTAACTTGCATACACAAGGATTTCATCCTTACACCCGTATTCATTTAATTCAAATAACAGCGGAAACCACATAATAATTTCAAACTTATATACCTATCATAAATATATCCACAAGTTTGAATCACCAAGATAATGCCATGTTTACATAGAACATCTATCATCAAAATACATATACAAATGTATTCACAAAAATACATCAAGCCAACCCTAGCTACCAGGTGCTACATATCAGAGCCGACCGACCAAAACAAATGAAGACTCGCTTCACAAAAAAGATCTCCAGCATCCTAGTCTACAATGCCTCGTAGAGCATCATAAAACAGCAGAAGGGTGATAAACATTATCATAATAACATTGCATATAATTATATATCTCAATATATAAAATGCATATAAAACATATTCTCACCACAAATCATACCTCATCACCTATACACATCGCAACGTGTACATACACAAATCAAGCATATTCATCATGCATCAATTCATTAATTCACATAGACATATATTATTTATGGTTATTCCTCAATTCTATTCATTCCGCATAATATACGTCTAGCTATGTTTAATCACACATATACATTACAAATTTATAATTCACATACATATACATATATCAAACATGCATATATACAAACAAGTATGTTTCATCACACATACTATCATCTCCATAATACTCCAAATAAACATATGCACATTCATGTTTATTTCTGCATATCATAATTAAAATGATAAAATGCAACTCATAGAGACTGACACACGACTCTATGCAGATGCAATGCGGTACCGACTCAACATTTCAGCAGGTTCACTCAGGAACCAAATGGAATCATCGCTTGTTACCTAAAGTAACTCCTCGTCGGGCACACGATGTTCCCCATTGCTCACACCCCACATGGGCACACAATGTTTATGGATTTCTCACATCCCACATGGGCACACAATCCGATTGCTCACACCCCACACGGGCACACAATCAATATGAATAAATCACCCATCGCTCACACCCCACACAGGCACATGATGTTTCTGGATTGCTCACATCCCACACGGGCACACAATCTGATTGCTCACACCCCACATGGGCACACGATCATGTTGTAGTCATCGATCCACTCTACATGAGCACATGATGCTACAACGGATTCACAAAGAATCCCACGGCACAAGAATGTATACATTATGCTTTACATGCAAAATGACACATAACATTCTTGAAAATGCATACATTATTCACAACATAATTATGCACTCACCTCATTCACTTAACATACATTTTCATACAATTCAAGCAATGTATTCATTTGCCAACGGCCATAGCATCACCTCGAACTTACAATTCCACAATTAACTTATTTAAGTTTTATCGAAAAAGCCGGGTTAAAGTCGGCTAAACATTACATTTCTTAGCATTATTAGTTTCTACACGTTTCTAGCTTCAAATTGACATAAGGAACACTAAAAACGGATACCCGAAACTAAAGCTACAGATTAAAACATAATTTTCTCAAAAACCTACAGGCTCGCTGAGCGCCCTCTCGCTCGCTGAGCGAGAATTTCCCTGGAACTTTCGTTGAGCGAGGGATAGCTTGCTGAGCGACCACTGCGATTTCCAGAATTTCTCAGCTTCGTGACAGTGAACCTAAACCCATCCAAACCTCCAAAATACTTCCATAAACATGATCAACAATATATTCTAGCTATCATACTTTGATTACAACGATATCTAACCGTTTAATCCACTAATTTCTCACATTTTCTCTAAAACCCTAACTATTCATCTTCTCTAAACTTCCATCAAAACCAAAACTCAACCAATCAAACACATACATAATCATACACAATATCAAGATAACAATGTTTATCACCCTTACCCGATTATTTCGTCTATGTGGAGCAATCTTGATCAAAACCTAGCTTTTCCTCTTTTTCTCCTTCTTCTCCTTTCTTTCTCTTCTATTTCCTTTCTATCTCTTTTCTTTCTCTTTCTCTTTTCTTTCTATCTCTTTTCTCACACTTATATTCTTTTCTCTCTATTTTCTATTCTTTCTCTTACTAATTATTCTTTCCACCAAATATCATTTTTCTCTCAAAAATATAATTCTATCTAATTCCAACTCATCACTAATTAACAAAAGTCTAAAATACCCTCTTATCCAATTTTACCCGAAAATTCACAAAATGGTACAATCACATATCACACCAACATATCACATTAATTCCTCAACATATCATATCATCATGATAATTTCACAAATAAAACAATTATCATTCAAATAAAATAAAAGACTCCACAAAAATTGGGAAAATCGAATCGGGGTTTTACAACTCTCCCCCACTTTAGAAATTTTCGTCCTCGAAAATATTACCTGATCCAAACAACTCCGGATACGACTCGTGCATCCTAATATCCCTTACCAAGTTATATTGCCTTCCGCAGCGCCTCCCCACGCCACTTTCACAAGCTCAATATATTTGCCTTTTAGCATCTTGATTTCACGATCCAAAATCCTAACCGGCAAAGCTTCCACCGTAAGGTTATCTCTTACTTCAACCTCGTCCATGGGAATAACATGTGACGGATCCGGAATATACTTCCGAAGTTGCGAAACATGGAACACATCATGCAAATTCGAAAGATTCGGAGGCAACGCCACACGATAAGCCACAACACCCACTCGTGCAGTAATCTGATACGGCCCAATAAAACGAGAAGTCAACTTCTTCGACTTCAAAGCACGACCCACACTGTACCGATGTAGCTCTCAAAAACATATGGTCGCCTTCCTGAAACTCAAGATACTTCCTTCTCTTGTCATTATAACTCTTTTGTCTACTTTGAGAAGCTCTCATCTTCCCCCGAATAAACTTTACTTTTTCCGTCGTTTGTTGTACCATCTCCGGTCCAACTACCATTTTTTCCCTGATTTCATGCCAACACAAAGGTGTTCGACTTCTCCGCTCATACAAGGCCTCAAATGGTGCCATACCAATACTCGAATGAAAACTATTATTATAAGTGAACTCAATCAATGCTAAATAACTATCCCAAACACCACCTTGCTCTAGCACACAAGCACACAACAAATCCTCCAAAGATTGAATTGTCCTCTCGGTTTGACCGTCTGTTTGCGGATGGTAAGCCAAACTCAATCTTAGCTTAGAACCCAAAGCCTTTTGCAAGCTTTCCCAAAACCTCGATGTAAATCTAGGATCTCTATCCGATACAATACTCTTAGGAACTCCATGCAACTTCAGAATCACAGAAACATAAATCTCGGCTAGCTTCTCCAAAGAATAACAATATCAATCGGAATAAAGTGAGCAGATTTAGTAAGCCTATCCACAATTACCCAAATAGCATTATGACCTCTTTACGTATTCGGCAAACCCGTAACAAAATCCATCGATATACTATCCCATTTCCATTCCGAAATATCCAACGGTTGCATCAAACCACTATGATTCTGATGTTCCACCTTAGACTTTTGACAAGTCAAACACGCATACACAAAATGAGCTACATCTCTCTTCAATCCGGACCACCAAAAGATCTTTTTCAAATCTTGATACATCTTATTCGCACCCGGATGAATACTTAAATTACTTCGGTGTCCCTCTTCCAATATCATCTTCTTCAACTCCTCATCATCGGGAATACAAATACGACCACAGAATCTCAAAACTCCGAAATTATCAATCTTGAAATCCTCATTCTTATTCATCATCAAATCAACAAATTTCAAATCCAACTTTTGCTTTTCACAAACGGTTGCAAGAAAATCATTTGTAACACGTAGCATACCAAGTCTCACGCTTCTCGGTGTCATCTCGCAAACCAAACTCAAGTCTCTAAAATTCTCCAAAAGTTCCCATTCTCTTATCATCAATGCGGACATATGTAACAACTTACGACTCAAGGCATCGGCCACCACATTCGCCTTACCCGGATGGTAATTCAAACCAAAATCATAATCCTTCAAAAGTTCTAACCATCTCCTTTGTCTCATGTTCAATTCCTTTTGATCGAATAAATACTTCAAACTTTTGTGATCACTAAAAACTTCGAACCTCGCACCATAAAGATAAAGCCTCCAAATTTTTAGAGCAAAAACCACGACCGCTAGTTCCAAATCATTCGTAGGATAATTCTTTTCATGCACCCTCAATTGTCTTGAAGCATAAGCTACAACCTTTCCATCTTGCATCAAAACACCACCTAACCCAAACAATGAAGCATCACAAAACACCACAAATGGTTCTGTCGGATTCGGCAAAATCAAGATCGGAGTTGTTGTTAACCTTCTCTTAAGTTCCATAAAACTCTCTTCACAATGAATATCCCAAATGAAAGCCTTTCCTTTACAAGTCAACTGCGTTAACAGAAGTGCCAACTTTGAAAATCCTTCGATAAACCTCCGATAATAACCTGCCAATCCTAAAAAGCTTAGAATCTCCGTAACCGATCTAGGAACTTCCCATTGCATCACCACATCAATCTTGGATGGATCAACACTAATACCACCATCGGAAATAACATGCCCAAGAAAACTTACCTTCGACAACTAAAACTCGTACTTTGACAACTTAGCATACAATTGCTTCTCCTTCAAAATCTGTAACACAATCTTTAAATGCTCTTCATGCTCTTCTTGAGACTTAGAATAAATCAAAATTTCGTCGATGAACACAACCACAAAATGATCCAACTGTTCATGGAAAATACAATTCATGTATTCCATAAACACAACCAGCGCATTAGAAACTCCGAATGGCATCACGAAATACTCGTAATGACCATACCGTGTCCTAAAAGCCGTCTTTTGAATATCCTCCTCTTTCACACGAATCTTGTGATATCCTGATCTCAAATCAATCTTACTAAAAACACGCACACCAACCAATTGGTCCATCAAATCATCGATCCTCGGAAGCGGATACTTGTTCTTAATTGTCACCTTGTTCAACTGTCGATAATCAATACATAACCGCATACTTATATCCTTCTTCTTTACCAACAATACCGGTGCACCCTAAGGAGAAACACTCGGCCTAACAAACCTCTTATCCAACAAGTCATTCAACTGCTTCTTCAATTTTACCAACTCTGAAGCTGACATATGATACGGTGCCATCGAAATCGGTCTAGTACCCGAAACTAGATCAATAGAAAACTCAACTTCTCTCTCCGGCGGTACATCCTTAATATCGTCCGGAAATACTTCTGGAAAATCACACACCACTGGAAACCTACTTATCTCCACTTCGCTCTCCACTGACAGCGATGCAAACAAACCAAAAAACTGAGCTTCGTCCACTAAAAGTTTGTTCAACTCTTTCGTGGATAGGAAACTCTCTTCTTCATCATCATCCAAAGAAGGAAACTTTACTAACTTATGATAGCAATCTATATGAACTCGATTAAACTGCAACCAGTTCATACCCAAGATCACGTCCATACCTCCCAACAACAAACAAACTAAATCCATAACAAAATCTTTACCATACATGGTCAAAGAACAACTTACACACACCAAAGAAGTAGTTACCGACCCTGAAGCAGGAGTCTCAATAACCATCTCACCACCCCAGGAAGACATAAACAAATTCAAACGCTTAGCGCACTCAAGAGAAATGAACAAATAAGTCGCTCCCGTATCAATAATAGTAACTAAATGCATACTATTAAAAACGCATGTACCTTTAATCAAACAGTCGGCACTAGTAGTATCCTTCCCTGCTAATGCAAACACATTTCCGCCCGCCTGAGCTTGCTTTGACTTAGTACACTTAGTATTAATGTAACGAACTTCCCCATAATTGAAGCACTTCACAATGTTCCTCCTACACTCGGTAGTAGCATGTCCAAGTCCTTCATAGTTTGAACATTTCACAATATTCTTCCCACACTCAAAAGACTTGTGGCCTAAATCGCCACACTTGTAACGGGACCAGAACTTCCCCCACCAGATCTCCTATCAAAGTTTCCCCTATGTTTGTCCTTATCAGCGGGTGTCACATAAGGTCCACTTCTAGCTTGTTGCTTCCCTTTCCTCTCATTCACACTCTTGTAATGTGTAGAACAAGCTTTGCTATCTTCTTCAAACATTCTACCACATTCAGTCAAATCTGAAAACCTTCTAATTCTATGATATCCCACAACTTGCTTAATCTCAGGACGCAAGCCATTCTCATACTTAATGCACTTAGAAAACTCAGCAGTAGCAGCAACATAATGAGGATGAAACTGAACCAATTCCACAAACTTAGCAGTATAGTCAACCACTGACATACTACCTTGCTTCACCTCAAGGAATTCCATCTCCTTCTTTCCCTTCACACTCTCAGGGTAGTACTTCCCTAAGAACTCAGTACGAAAAACTTCCCAAGTTATCTCTTCATCATCCTCCTTAAGAGCTTGACTTCTACTGACCCACCAATCATCGGCTTCTTCCTTCAGCATGTGAGAACCAAGCCTCACCTTACTCTCTTCAGCACAGTCCATGACTCTGAAGATTCTTTCAATCTCCTTCAACCAATTCTGAGCACCATCAGGATCAAATCTTCCTTTGAAGACCGGCGGTCGATTCTTCCTGAACTCATCATTAGCATTCACATTCGGCGCTCCCTACACCGCCCTAGCCATTGCTTCCAAAGCAGCAGCCATAACATTGTCATTTCTACCAGTCATATTCTGATTGTTCCCAAAGACAACAACAAGATTAAACAAAATTTCAATCATAATAACATCAAGATAGACACAACTGAATCGAACACTGGCTCTGATACCACTTAATGTAACACCCCCTTTCTATACCCCAAATAAGCAATTAAATCATTTAGACACATATTAAAAATTTCATCAGAGTATATTTGAAACACGGTATAAAAGAGCAATGCCACATTATACTTGAAATTGAAATCATAAAACACCTGCTCAATAAAGATATGCAACAAACGGGGTAACTTGCACACACAAGGATTTCATCCTTACACATGTATTCATTTAATTCAAATAACAACGGAAACCACATAATAATTTCAAACTTATATACTTATCATAAATATATCCACAAGTTTGAATCACCAAGATAATGCCATGTTTATATAGAACATATATCATCAAAATACATATACAAATGTATTAACAAAAAGGCATCAAGCCAACCCTAGCTACCCGGTGCTACATATCAGACCCGACCGACCAAAACAAATGAAGACTCGCTTCACAAAAAGGATCTCCAGCATCTTAGTCTGCAATACCTCATAGAGCATCATAAAACAGCAGAAGGGTGAGAAACATTATCATAATAACATTGCATATAATTATATATCTCAACATATAAAATGCATATAAAACATATTCTCATCACAAATCATACCTCATCACCTATACACATCGCAACGTGTACATACACAAATTAAGCATATTCATCATGCATCAATTCACTAATTCACATAGACTTATATTATTTATGGTTATTCCGCAATTCTATTCATTCCGCATAAACATACGTCTAACTATGTTTAATCACACATATACATTACAAATTTATAATTCACATACATATACATATATCAAACATGCATATATACAAACAAATATGTTTCATCACACATACTATCATCTCCATAATACTCCAAATAAACATATGCACATTCATGTTTATTTCTGCATATCATAATTAAAATGATAAAATGCAAATCATAGAGACCAACACATGACTCTATGCAGATGCAATGCGGTACCGACTCAATATTTCAGCAGGTTCACTCAGGAACCAAATGGAATCATCGCTTGTTACCTAAAGTAACTCCCCGCCGGGAACACGATGTTCCCCATTGCTCACACCCCACATGGGCACACAATGTTTATGGATTGCTCACACCCCATATGGGCACACAATCTGATTGCTCACACCCCACACGGGCACACAATCAATGTGAATAAATCAGCCATCGCTCACACCCCACACGGGCACACGATTCTGAATTGCTCACACCCCACACGGGCACACAATCTGATCACTCACACCCCACATGGGCACACGATTATGTTGTAGTCATCGCTCACACTCCACATGAGCACACGATGCTACAATGGATTCACAAAGAATCCCACGGCACAAGAATGCATACATTATGTTTTACATGCAAAATGACACACAACATTCTTGAAAATGCATACATTATTCACAACATAATTATGCACTCACCTCATTCACTTAACATACATTTGCATACAATTCAAGCAATGTATTCATTTGCCAACGGCCACAACATCACCTCGAACTCACAATTCCACAATTAACTTATCTACGTTTTATCGGAAAAGTCGGGTAAAAGTCGACTAAACATTACATTTCTTAGCATCATTAGTTTCTACATGTTTCTAGCTTCAAATCGACATAAGGAACACTAAAAACGGATACCCGAAACTAAAGCTATAGATTAAAACATAATTTTCTCAAAAACCTACAGGCTCGTTGAGCGCCCTCTCGCTCGCTAAGCGAGAATTTCCCTGGAACTTTCGCTGAGCAAGGGATAGCTCGCTGAGCAACCACTGCGATTTTCATAATTTCTCAGCTTCGTGACAGTCAACCTAAACCTCCAAAATACTTCCATAAACATGATCAACAGTATATTCTAGCTATCATACTTCAATTACAATGATTTCTAACCGTTTAATCCACTAATTTCTCACATTTCCTCTAAAACCCTAACTATTCATCTTCTCTAAACTTCCATCAAAACCAAAAATCAATCAATCAAACACATACATAATAATACACAATATCAAGATAACAATGTTTATCACCCTTACCCGATTATTTCGTCTACACGGAGCAATCTTGATCAAAACCTAGCTTTTCCTCTTTTTCTCCTTCTTCTCCTTTCTTTCTCTTCTATTTCCTTTTTATCTCTTTTCTTTCTCTTTCTCTTTTCTTTTGTTGCTCCCACCAAAATGACACCTGGTCAGAAGGGGTATAGACGCGAACGGTCGGCGAGAGGAAACAGAACACACAAGGGTGAACTCAAAAGACAAGGAGTCGCCAGCTAGGCATTTTTATCCCGGAGGAAAGGTAATGCTGCATAGACCTAGAAAGGTATGGATAAGACGGTTGCGAACCAGAGAGACTGAGAAAGGGGGTTGGTTACAACCTGGGAAGGTATTAGCACCCAGATTGTCCGTCGTACTCGACGGGATCCACGCTTAAAAGATTTGTGTTTTAAAGGGGTAGTGTCAGTGCAATCTGTGTATCAAAGCTGGAAAGAATGCAAGTGCCAGTGTAAAAGAAATGTGAGGTGTATAAGAGAAGTGTCAGTGTAAGAATAAGAATGTAAAGCTCAAGACTATGAGGCTTAAAGAATAATGCTGGAAGGAGGGGGAATATACAGAGACTTTTGTTTGATAACTGTTAGATTATGCCTACGTATCCTCTCGTGCAATGAGGAAGTCAGAACACCGTAGTTCGACTCAAAGAGACTGAAAGATAAATTGACTGATGAACTGCTTACTTGTCTATGCTCAAGTGTATGACCTGTCTGGCTCAGGTGTGAACTGTCTTGCATTAGACGGAAGAAGCGAGTTCTCGTTTGTGAGTGAATGAGGTGGGGAAAGAATCCCGAAGGAGACGATTATTGTTTGTTTTTGTGTTTTCAATCTTTTATTGATTTTTTTTGGAGTTTGTCGTAAGAAAATGAGCTTAAGCCTAAACCAAGGGTTAGTAAACTCATCACATCTTCCCTCTGATTAGGGGTAATGAGAATACCTTAAGTATGAGGTAAACACCTCACACTTAATCACCATGATGTAGGATTAAGATCATTAACCTACTTGCATTTATTAGATGTTTTTGTTGTTTTTGTTTAGTGTTGAGTAATGAGATTAAGCCATAATCAAGGATTTAATGGACTCATTACACCATCCTAATAGAGGGATAATAGATGAGAACATTTAAGCTGAGGAAGGCTCCTCAACTTAATCCATGATTAGGGATTAACCTCATGACAAAACAAAGCCTTTATTAAATGGATTTTAGCTAATGACAAGATGAAGAAGTGATTTTTATTATTTTGTAAGACAACTTGAGGAGGACTTGTCCATTAACACTAGGGTTAGTCCTTCTTAACCAATTAAGGAAGAATTAGAACCCTAATGCAAGGCCCAAGTTACAAGCTTGATGTCTTGATGGTTATTAGGTGAATTGATTAAAGGATTTAAACACATTAAGGGTTTAACAGTTAGGATTAAAGTTATACACTCCATCCTAATAGAAGGATGCAGGCATAAGCTTAATCACAAAGCCTTAAAGCCTTTAGGGTTTAGTCCCTGATTATGAGATGAGAAGAGAAGACTCAAAGATGACACAAAGGTGAAACTAAATGGGGGACTAATCAAACCCTAATTTTTATTATGCTTGGAGATCCTAGGGTTAATGAGGCTTAAGAGAGAAAGATCTTCAGAGAAACCACCAGGAAGGAAGCAGATGAAAGGAGCAAAGAGAAGCAAGACAACTTGCTTCACTTAAGAAGACAAGTTGCTTTAAGAAAGAAAGCAAGGGATGAACATGAATGAGCAAGCTCACTCTAAAACACATACAAAATGCAGCAAAGAAAGTATGAAAGAGATGAAAAGAGATTGTGAGAAGTGAAGGCAAATTCACCTCTCAAACAACTTACCACCTGAAAAGTTAGCACAAGAAAATGAAATGCAATGAGAATGGGATGAAATGCCATGGTGCAAACCAAAACCAGAAGCATAAGTATGATGTTAATGATGCTAAGAGATGATGCAAACACATGACAAAATATGAGAATGATCATACAAGCATAAGGATGCAAATGAGGCATGCCTTGAACCATGAAAGTTCATGAAAAGTTTATGAAATGAAATGAACATACAACATGGCAAATGAAAGATGAAATGATCAAACATGATTCTAATATGTCCTAAGATGTATTATGAATCATGTGGATGCACAAAATGTCATGGAAAGTTGTTGGATGCAAGCAAATGAGAAATGGATGCAAGGGAAGGCACAAATTAGGGTTACATGCATCATGCAAAGAAAAAATCCAAAATCAGAAGCATATGACATGATAAAAATTTGAAAATGCAATCAAAGATACCCTAAACCTATACATGCTCACTTCCCAAAGGAGGGGATCTAACTCTTAACCTAGTGAAAGTTATGAATTTCCTAAGATTGCTAGGGTTTTAAGGTACCTCATCAAGAAAAATGCAAAACAAATTGAAAATGCAAGATAAATTCAAACCAATTTTATCCTATAAGCTACATGCTATGGAGGATGCAATGCAAGAAGAACCATTATCAAACTCTCAAAGGTTAGGCAGAATGAATTTTTCAAAGTTTGAACCAAAATATTGCCTTAAAATGAATTTAAATCCAATGAAAATGATCAAAAGGCATCAAGAACAAAAAAGAAATTTGGTTTGAGAGCTGGATAATGTTTCTAAATGTTTCTAAATGCAATGTGAATTTTTTTGGTGATTTTTAAATACCTAAATGCATTTTTAATTAATTAATTTTCATTAACTAATTAAAAATAAACATTTAAATGATTTAAAAATGATTTTTAATGAAAAAAATAAAAATAAAAATATTTTTGGGTTAAGAAAATTAATGAAATGTTTGACAAATATTTTCATAATTTTTAAATGATTTTTTCTATTTTAAATAAAATGTATAAAACAAATGAGAAAAAAAAGAATTAAAACTGAATTTAATAAAAGTAAACGCAATGGAAGGATGGGATTGAATCTGGGTTTGGACTGGTTGACTGCGTGCCAGATCCAAAGGCCCACATTCAAACCTGGCTAAATTAAGTTTTATAATTAATTAAACTGGATTTAATTAATTAATCAGGGATTAGGGTTTAATGGCAAGATCCTGGCCACACACACGCGCGGGAGTCAACCCCAGTCTACCTCATTTACGGCTCAAATTCAAACTCCCATTAATGACACAATTAGGGCTAATGATTTTCAGGTGACCGGAACAGTGGTTCCGGTCATCTTCTCCGGCGAGCATAAACCCTAGAATCTTCTACAGGTCACTAAACATGAAATTTCTTCCACCAAAACAAACCTCTCATCAATCTAAGCCTAGCCCCTCATCTCAAATCCATTTATTTTCACTCACAAGCCTGAATCGAAGGAAAATATAAAACACGGGCAAACTTTCAGAACAACATGAAATGGTCATTTCTTGCTTATTTTCAATTCTAAACACATCTAGATGATCAGTGCAACATGTAGATTCATTTTGTAACAAGAAAATGAAGTTCTGAGAAAAAAGTTCTTAGGTTATACCTGAGCTGGAGACCTTCGAAAGTGAGCTTTCAGAGCCTCCCTCTTATGCAAATGGTCTCCTTTGAACCTCCTGAGGCTAATGGAATGCTTGAATGGGGTTGAAAGTGGCTAGTTTGAGAGGTTCAGTTCTGATATGGCAGGAAATGAGGTTCTTGTGTGTTGTGTTTCAGACCATTGTAAGGGGTGGGATCTGTTCTATGGGTTATGTGTGGTTGATTGGTGAAGGAATTATTGAAGTTTGATGGTTGTGTTGAGTGTTTCGAAGAGGGAAAGGTTTTGACAGATTTTTGTGTGTGCTGCAATATGGGAGGATTCAGCTTGTGTATGGTATGTTTTTGGGTTGCTTCATGTCCACATATCATACTCTGGTTGGGCAGAGAGTTGGTGGTGGTGATGGGCTAAAGACGTGTCTAATTATGCGTCTAGCGGTATCTTAACTGCAAGTGCACAGCCTATCAAAGTAATATTTAAGATTATCGATCCACAGGGATTCTATGGTTACTTAGTGCTAGATGAACTTCTAGTTTAGCTAAGTGTAACACCCTAATTTTTTCCCTAAGATTGTTTCGCATATCATCTGCATTTTGCATATCAAACAAGATCGCACAGGTTTCGAGTTTCTCCTCAGATCGGGTCTATGTTTCGCAGGGGATCACCATTATTTTTACGGTCTTATATTTGTTTATATTTACTGATCACTAACCAAAATACAAAAAAATATGTTGCAGTGTTCTTCTTCTTCTCTGTGTTGCAGGTTTGCGAGGATGAGACAGTAATTCCATTCAGATGCGTTTGTTCAGTCACGATTCGATTTCAAGTGGATGTTTGACCTAATCTGGTCAAACTATTAAAAGATTGTGTTGACTGCCAGTTGTGTGTGCAAGTAATTCATTCATCAGGCAATGTGTTTTCAAAGTACAAGTTGGGTTGTGTGACAGTTGTTTTCTGTGCAAAGTTTGGTTTGTTCATCAGTTATCAGGTTGTGTTTTGTGCGAAATTTGGTTTGAATCTTCAAGTGGTTATCAGTTCATCGGTTCATTAGTTCATCAGTGATTCATGGGAGGATTTATTTTCCTCAGTTTGGTTTCAAATCATCAGGGCATAATCAGACAGTTTTCAGATGACAGTTGGTTTAAGTTGTGAAATACTCAGTGGGTATGTGTTGGCTGTGTTCATTTTAGCAGAGGCTTGTGCAAGAAAAATCAGGAGTTGGTTGCGGACAAAAAAAAATTCATTACCCATTAAATCATTCTTTAATTTCCAATATCCATTTTTTTTCCTCGATTATTCATATGTCATACCATTAGCCAAATTATCATTTTTCTATCCGATTTCCATTTTTTTATCCACTCGTTTTAATCAATTTCCTTTTATCCATTTTTTAAATTCCATAATTCAATAACCCATTTTCTATCCAATTCCCATTTTTTTATTCTAATATTTCCATTATTTTTCTATCTTTTAAATTCTTTTTTTTTATTTTTAATTCATATTCCTTCTTTTTAATTCACATATATTTCTAACAATTTCCATATTCCCATTGTAATTCTCTCCAAAATTCCAACAAATCCATATGTTCTTATTATTAGGTCCATTCCATTTTTATTTTTTTGATTAATTCTTTTACATTAAGCCACACTTCAAATTCCAAGGCCTGGCCCATACAAGCTGGAGCAGCAAAAACACATTTCTAAGCAAGCATTTCCCAGCTCAATCAAGTTGGCCCACACGCCCAGCTTCAAGCATAGGCATCACAGCAGCATTTCACCAAGCCTTAAAAGTCTGGCCCACACTTGCCAACCTTTCCCGCAGGCTTCACCCTTTTCCATCAATCCAAGCCAAGCTTCCCAATGCAATCCGTACCACAAGCTACTTGCAAGCCAATACGAAAAGTTACCGCAGCCAACAATATCATTCCGTAGCCAAACACGCCGCATGCCTAACAAGCAGACTCCCAGCCAGCAATAACAAGCCGAAGCATTTCCACGCTTGGCCCAAGCTGAAGTAAACAAGCTTCACAGATTCACACGCACGTAGTTCACGCATCCTACAACAAAATTCAAGCCGAAGCAATTCCCAGCCACACCCTTTGCCCAGCCAAGCTTCAGTTTCCGCGCCGCACGTGAGTACGTATCCAGCAACCAGCTTCAAACAACCTGTATCAAGCAAAAAATGACTAGCCGAAAACAAGAACCAGCCAAGCTGCAAAACCAGAAAAAAAACAAATAAATACCAAGCCTTCACACGCATCACAACATCTTCTAAGCCAGCTACAAACAGCCCCAAGCCAAAACGTGCCCAGCCCAGTTTTACCGAAGCCCCACGAGCTTCTCACGCACGAATTTCATCACCTGAAAAACAACAAAACACAGTGAATCAACCAAATCAAAACGCACACAAACAGAATACAAAACGCAAAATGAAAATGAAATCAAAAACTCAGATTCGAAAACAAAGGGGAATGAACACAAGAAATCCGTGAGCACCTCAAAACCCCTCTCTTCCTTCTATAAATAAAGCTCCCTCTCACTTTCAATCTTAAGCTTTGATAAGCCAAAAAATCCCTGCCGAATCCAAATTCCAAAATCCAAATCCCTAACTCTATTTCCTCTTCAAATCTGAAACTCTCTTTGAATTTCCTCAATCAAATTCTCAATCAATTTCAAAAAATCTCAAAACCCCCTCCAATCTTCAAACCTCCATTGAAACCTAATTGAATCTAAATTTGAGAGAAGAGAAATTAGAGAAGAGCTTCGATTAAGACGGAGAGATTAAGGCCGGTGAGCTCGCGATTTGCATCTTGAGAGAGGTGAGGCGCCGCGGTGGTTTTGATATTGTTTGCCCTGTTCCTCATTCCTGCGTTCACAGAGAGGAAGAAGAAGTCATTTGTTTCTTTTTGTTTTTTTCGTTTTTATTTTTATTTGATATTTGTTTAATAAGAAGAATGAGATAGAGTTTACTGGATCTTTTAGATCCATTTAGATCTATTATCTGCACCATGACCCACGCAGATCCACCTTCCCTCTCTTATTCCTATTTTTTTTTTTTTGTTTCTTCTTTTCTTTATTTTGGTTTTAAATGTTTTAAATGATTTTGTTAAAAAAGGATTTTAAAAGTATTTCAATATTGAAAATATATTTTTAGAATATGTTCTTAAGAGAAATCTTAAAAATATATTCTAAAAAAGAGATTTAAAAAAAAGAGATATTAGAAGAAGAATTTTAGAAAATGATTAAAAAATATTTTCTATTTCTTTTTTCTTTTCGGATCTATTTTTTGGATCTATTATTCTTCATCTCCTTTTAATTTTGGTCGATGACAATCTTCCGATTCGGGATTGTTGATTTCCGATTAAGTTTAATCTTCATTATTTCAAATCTATGGATGAATGATCATTTGGATCATTCTCCATACTTTGAGATCGTGATAGGTTGCTAATCGAGAAATTCAACGATAATCTCGATTAAGATTAGACCTTCCTTTTTCTTTTAGTGTGGCATGTTTTCGGAGAACGATTCATTATATCGTTTCTCTAACATGTATTAACACGAATATTTTCCACTTTAATTAGTGGTGGCCGGCCTCATTTGTAGGGTAATTACTTCGTAAATTACTCGGCGATTGCTTAACATAGACCTAAAGTTGTCCCGATTCGATTAAAGATCCACTTGGATCCGGTTGCCTCGGATTTTATTTTCATTGTTGTGGTTGTGCTTGATTAAGTTCATCATACCACCTTATATTGTATATAATATAATAATGTGAATATAATTGTTTAAATTTAATATCTCTCACCTTATCCTTTTATTTTAATCTCTTGCTCCCTTATCTCCTTATTATATTTTGCCATATTATATCATATATCATTGTTTATATTCATATTGTGCTTGTTAATATTGATATTGTGCTTGTTTTTATTTTGTCCATTTGGACATTAAAATAATTAATAAAGGATTAAACTCTTAAAAAACTTGTGACTTCTAACTTTGGACTTATGGTTACTATCCCGAACTTTTGGAGATTGGACTTAGACCTTCTAGGATTCCCTTTGCTCAAGTTGGAGTGGTTAAAAACCTTGGCCTCAAATGATGTCATTAACTTTTGAAGATGGAAGTCCGAACTTTGAAGATTTGTACATATTGGTTTGGTAACTTCTTTCTTTAACTTTTAATTCAAGCATTAGGACTAGTCTCTTCATCTCCTCCCCATTCTTTAATTTTCAAAACTTCTTCCTATTTCAAAACCTTCTTGTTTTCTAAACTCCAAACACTTTCATAAACAAACCTTGACTTAGGTCAAGTGACTTTTTAACCTTTTCCTTTTATTTTCTTAACCAAATATTAATTCATGTAAATATATTAAAACCATTTTTTGTACATACTTAAAAAAAATACAAATCCATTCAATTGTTTTTGTGCCTTGTGCACCTTTCTTCTTTTCCACATGTTTAGATATGATTCATCCCTTTTAGCGGAATTATTCGCTAAGGGATGACGACTTATCTCTACATTCTAAAATCAATTCAACCCACTTATTCTTTTCAAACTTTGTACCACGAACTACGAGGTTTTGATCTCGCATTGCACTTTGTGGGTACGTAGGCATAAGGCTTTAAAACCTTATCAAACACAAAATCCTTAAAAAATATTCTTCTTCTCATCTCTTCCATCATTTTAAACAAACCAATTTCAGACCAAAAAGCAATAAGTATTTCAAAGGGCTCCCGTGGAGTACCACGGATGAGTCGGGTGCCTAAAACCTTCCCGGTTCATAACCAATCCCCTTACCCAATCTCTGTTTATTTCTTTTAGCCTTTGCTTTTAGAATCCTAGGTTTTATTCGTTCTTTTACCTTTTTCCTTTCGGAAATAAAGAAAAGCGCGGTGGCGACTCTGTGTTAATCGAGTTAAGTTAATCAATAGCTTACACTCACGATTTTACCGCTACAGAAAAGTGGCGACTCTGCTGGGGAGTAATCTCTAAGCGGATTTAGCCTACTTTGATTTATTTACTGCTTTGGTTTGAATTGTTTGTTATTTGTTTGTTCCGTTTTGGTTTTTGGTGATCCTCTGTGTGAGATAGATTCTAACCCGGATCCGAGTGACACTTATGATAGGACGGCGATATTCGAAGCGATATGTGATGGAGTAGTCCAAAGCAATATCAATTTGATAATCTCCACTCGGTTAGGCTCTCTTGGACTATCAATGTCATGACGAGTAATCGTACGTGGCATTATTTTCCGACCCTGAGCTGATCATACTGAGGACCTTAGAACCCTTAACCCATCTTAGCCAATTTAGGAACGTAGTGCGGAAGCTGTCTGGATGTAAATCTAAGGCGGTTGTCACGCGATACTACACTCGGACGAGGTCTATTTTAAGAATGTTATCGGTTGGGGAGTAATCCAACGTACCGATAAAATTCTAAAGATGGCTGTTAACTCCGGGCACCTCTGTTAGCACCCTTTTGGTTTCTTGCAGGTACAATGAAGACAAACCTTAGTACATGCCTGTGTGGGTTGGTTCTTATCTCTTGACTCCATGCTCGTGATCTGAACCTTTGAACCTGAGTGCTTTGCGTGATCTTGTTTGTGGTTGTTGCATCTATATATTCATCATGATCATCATCATAACCATTTTTCAAGGAAGACAATTCTGATTATTGCAAATATTGGAAAGAATAAATATTCTTTTTTTTTAAGATTTTTTTTTATGATAATATTCTCGATGTTGACCATGTTTGCAATAATCGAGTTGTTTTTCTTAAAATGGAAGTGAATGTTGCATATCATTGCATCCTCGCATATTCTTGTGTTCATCCGAGTTGTGTGGGAACTCATCCCGGTTGTTTCTTTCCTCAGTTGTCTGTTGATCCGTCAAGCCAACTCCTCACCACAGATACGGTACTAGAGCTGCTAACAGATTGAGAGTTATTAGATTGAGAATGGAAAATCAAGTCCAACATAACAAGAAAGTTAGGGAAGACCTTGATGAGTTGAAAAGCAATGTGAGTCAGATCATGGAGATGCTACAGACTTTGATTATCAGGGAAACTCAACCTCAGAGGATTGTCATGCCTCAAGTCAATGTTTCTGCTGGTGAAACAAGTGTTGTTGGGATGACTCGTCACAGACAACAACACCATGAACAATCATACCCTACTGCAGTCGCTCTGATGATCAATGGTCCATCTATTCAAAGGAATGTTGGCCAGAACCAGAATCGTAATGCTAGGAGTAAGCCAAACTTTGATCCTATTCCTGTGCTGTATGCAGACTTGCTTCCATCTTTAATTGCAAAGAATCTTGTGCAGACTCGTCCACCACCTCCAGTTCCAGAGACTATTCCATGGTGGTATAAGCCAGAAGCTCGTTGTGCTTTTCATCAAGGTGCCCCGGGGCATGATGTTGAGAACTGTTACCCGCTGAAGTTTGAAGTACAGAAATTGATGAGGAACAATGTTCTGTATTTCAATGATGTTAATCATAATGTGCAGAAGAATCCGTTGCCGAAGCATGGTAATGTGTCTGTGAACATGGTTGATGGTTGTCCTGGTAATGCGTCCGATGAAGATGAAGAAATGTTTGATTTCGTTACGCATGGAAAGATTTGCCAGAACCAGAATCGTAATGCTAGGAGTAAGCCAAACTTTGATCCTATTCCGATGACTTATGCTGAGTTGTATCCTTACTTGGTCCAGAATGATTGGATTACTACTAGGCCTGCGCCTCCTGTTCCAAATCCTCTTCCGGTTGGTTATAGATCAGATCTTCGTTGTGAGTTTCATCAAGGTGGAACTGGTCATGACCTAGAACACTGTTTTGCATTGAAGGCTAAAGTAAGAGAGCTGGTTAGAAATGGGATGATCACTTTTGAGGACACTAATCTTAATGTTGTCAACAATCCTTTTCCGAATCATGAGAAATGAATCTTCTAGAGGAATTCAACTGTCAGATTTTCTTCAAGGCCAGAATATCAGACGGGACAGCTTATCCTTGTTGTTGATGGATCATTAGGCCATTGTTTCTTTATGTTTGCAATTTTTTTCTTCAATCATATTAAGTTATTTGCTTTTAAGCTTGTTTGTACTTTCATGTTGGTTTTAATGAAATGAGCATTGCTTTTGTTTTGATTTCATTTATTATTTGCATCTTTATGCTTTACATTTCAAGTTCATTTATCTTGTCTCAAGCTTTCATAATGATTGGAGGGAGGATGATGAAAACGAGATACCCATAATTGTTGTTAGTATGCTTTCAATTGAGACTTGGTTGATGATATACAGGCGTTGTTTTAAATCCCAAACACTGGAGAAATAAGGAAGTTAATCCTTTGTCAACCCTTTTTGAGCCTTGAAGTTGGAGTTTCTTTCTATTCGAAAAAACCCTTAATTTTAACCCGGGGATGGGTAGTTCTCAATTAATTCGAATGTGCATTCAAGTACAAGAGAATCATTCAAGACACCTTTCAACAAAGGTTGCAATATCAAGTTTTCCTTCACACATATCAAAGAGGTGTTGAAGATGTTTCTCATTTCAAAAGCCAATGATGATTCGTCGTAATCATTAAGCCATGCAGTCATTATCTTTCAAAAAAAATGATAGTGAAAAATTATTTAAAAAAAATCAAAGCCCGCTAAGTCAAAACCTATGAAGGAGACTTAGGCAAAAAAACTGGGGCATCCCGCTGGCTGTAAGTTGAAATGACGCAGTTCAGGCAAAAACTAGGGATAATAAAAAGAAATACTTATCAAGAGGTCATCAAAATCCTCAGCAAAAGCAAGTTGAATGGACCAAAGTCCTCACTAGAAATATAAAAAAAGGAAAGATGTGACTGTTATCTCAAAATCCTTTAGCTTATGAACCATCTTCATATGTGCAATCCTAAATGTCCGGGAACTTGAATGCATAGGCTGAATTAATTGAATGTAGGACTGGAGTTCATCACGAAGAGGGGTTGGGTAAATAAACTTTGAGCCTATATCCTTTGTTTCATAAACCGTGAACCAGACCACGTTACAACCTTCAAAAGTCCTAATTGAATCCAGGTTTCTTTTGAAAAGCATATTACAACGAGGTTGCGTAAACTGACTCCCAAGTTCTTTACCAATCATTTGTTTTCTTACCTTTGCTTTATCTTTAATGTTGTCTCAACCGCCGTGTTTTGACAATGTTTTCAATTACTTTACATCAATAAATTTCATTCCAAAAATGATCCTTGATTTCAAACTTTGCATTGAACTTTGCATTAAAATTACCAGGTTTGTACAAACATTTTTTATTTGCAAATAAACTTTTCTCATCAAGGAATTTTCAAACAGTTGAGAAACTTGGTCGGTGATCTTATCAGGGGCAATTTCTCCTCAGGTCCTATGGTTCAAGAGTTGTTGATCAGTGCAAGTTATTCTCAGATATGGTTCTCTGCAAGATTCATCTCTGGGTTATTTTCTTAACAATCATTTCAAAGAACTGAAGCCATGATCAGTTTATTCTCTCAACAGTTATTCCAAAGATCTGAGTATTTTCTCCGGCAGGAATCAAGAATTGAATCCATTATCAGTCATTGAACTTGGGGCAACTTTCTTCAAGAATCTCCAAGCAACTTTGCATGATTTCTCTCAAAAGATTTTCAACTTGATGCAGTTTACTGGTGGGATAGAGATTTGTTCAGCAGTAGCACTTCTAATTTCCGAGCGGATTGGCATGAGATGCTCCCTTTTGCTTTGCATGGGTATCGTACATTTGTCCGCACTTCAACAGGGGCAACCCCTTTCTCACTTGTTTATGGTATGGAAGCAGTGCTCCCCGTCGAAGTTGAGATCCCATCAATGAGAGTTCTGATGGAAGCCAAGTTGACTGAGGCTGAGTGGTGTCAGAGTAGATTTGACCAGTTGAATTTGATTGAAGAAAAGAGAATAACAGCTTTGTGTCATGGTCGTTTGTACCAGCAAATAATGAAGAAAGCTTTTGATAAGAAGGTCAAACCTCGTGTATTCAGAGAAGGCGACCTCGTGCTCAAAAAGATTCAGTCTTTCCTTAAAGATTCTCGGGGCAAGTGGACTCCGAACTATGATGGACCATATGTTGTTAAGAAAGCCTTCTCTGGCGGTTCATTAATTCTTGCAACTATGGATGGTGAGGAGATCACTCGCCCTGTGAATGCGGATGCAGTCAAGAAATACTTCGCCTAAAAAATAAAAGAACAGCTCGCTAAGTTGAAAACCCGAAAGGGCGGCTTAGGCAAAAATGAGCGTCTCGGTGGATTGAAAACCCGAAAGGGCGGTCCAGGCAAAAATTAGAGACAAAAACAGAAATAATTATCCCGGTAGATTGAAAACCCGAAAGGGAAATCTAGACAAAAGTTAGGGATCATGGCAAGTAACTGTGTCGACAGACTGAATCACTTGTAGTAACCGAGGATTTCAGATTCTACCATTTAGAAGAATTATTCATCAAAGATTCTTATTCACTCATCCTTGATTGAAGTTTCGGACACAATGAAGTTCAAAGTTGATAGGGATAATAGTGATCATTGTATCTCAATGTAGCCCTTTCCATGTATTTACCATTTTTCAAACTTGTAATGATCCATGGAGTCAAGCCATTTGCTGTAAATTTAATCTTTGAAGATTTCAAAAACATTTTTCTTTTGATATATGAACAAAGAAAGGTTATCAACAGTGATTCCAAGAATGGTAAAGTCTGGATGTGTGCAACTCGTCTCTCCCAAAGCAGGGTTTGATTCGGTTGTGTCCATGCGAAGTCCCTGGATAGTCTTGATCAGATTGATGTTAATGATGTTTTGTTCCCCAACCATGATGTTGAATGGAGATTGTATGTATTCCCCGGAAGAGTTGTTGGAAGGGATGTTCAGAATCCCTAGCTGAGTTTTGATCTTTTCCTCAGCAAGTTATCTTTAAATTGAGAAGTATTGGGAATCCTCAGCTGAGCTCATGTTCCTCAGTTTGAATTATTTGCATCCTTGAATATAGAAGTATTGATATAGCGGTCAGTTTAGAGGTTTTCTTTTACCTGATGATTGGGTATTGATTTAAAATCCCTCGTAACTGTATTTTGGCTATGATGTTAATTTCTGATGTCCTCATATGGATCCCCAGTAGGTCTGCATGTGTTGATTTCCAGCAGGTTCCTATGTGATTTTTAGCAAGTCTGGCACTCTATCCCCAGGTGGAGCAGGAGTTGTATGACAGTTATTCCTCGTGAAGTTTGATTTTTATCAAGGATATTTCCATCACCAGCAAATTATACCCTTTGCCTCAGCAGGATGATATTCCTAGCAGATGCTTTTTTTTTTATCATGATTTGAGCCTTGTAGTAGGATTTTATTTCCTGTGATGGCTTATGATATTCCCCTGCAGATTTCAAGTTGAATCTCCAGCATGTTTCCCTGCATTGTCGCCTTGGGATGAGCCGAGTATCCGGTTGTTGTGGTGTTCATGTCACCTGTTTCTTATCTTTATGTCTGTTTTGTCAGCATATTCATAAGCATATTCATACGCATAAGCATAGCATTGTTTGCTTGCATTCTTGCGTTTATCATTGTTATCTGCTCTTTGGTGTGGATTTTTTCCCACAGAGTGTGTGTGTCGTATTCCTCTCAAGTTTAGAGTGTCGACCGTTAAGCAGAAAGTGTTAATCCTTTCTAATTCCCCACTGAGTTTGTTTCTCGTGGATGATGTTGATTCAGTTTCCTCCCCAGCTTATCATCTGGATGGATTTTCCCCAGTTGAGATATTTCCTCCTCGGGATGAGTCTTATTTGACCGTTTCTTTCCAATTTGTTCTTAGATTGAACTTTGGTCCCCTTTTGTGGATATATTTGCTATCACTGTTTGATAGGGGGCAACATTTTCTCCAGCTTGCGTATATTTGCTCTGGATTTAAGCTATCAGTAAATCGATAGTGGGTAATATTACCAAATTGATCAAGTTCTTTTGCTTGTACTTCTACCCAGTAAATTCGGTAGTCGAGATTTTATCCTCTTACACAGTAAAAAGGTAATAGAGTTTGGTTTTCATCTGCTTTAGCTCCTACCCAGTAAATCAGGTAGTCGAGAATTGTTCTACCCAGTAAATCCGGTAGTCAAGTTATTTTCCTCTCACCCAGTAAAAAGGTGAATAGAATCAGATATTTTCATCTTACCCAGTAAAAAGGTAATTTGATTGAGTTCCTACCCAGTAAATCCGGTAGTCGGGATTTTATCCTCTTACCCAGTAAAAAGGTAATAGAGTTTGTTATTCTTTGATTCAGCTCCTACCCAGTAAATCAGGTAGTTGAGAATTTTGTTCTACCCAGTAAAAAGGTAATCTGATTGAGTTTCTACCCAGTAAATCCGGTAGCCGATATTTCTTCTTCTTACCCAGTAAAAAGGTAATAGAAACTGTTTCCATTTGATTGAGTTCCTACCCAGTAAATTAGGTAGTCGATCATACTCCTATCCAGTAAATTGATAGTCGAGTCCCTTATGCTCCTACCCAGTAAGTCAGGTAGTCGATCATACTCCTATCCAGTAAATTGATAGTCGAGTCCCTTATGCTCCTACCCAGTAAATCAGGTAGTCGAGAATTGTCCTACCCAGTAAATCCGGTAGTAAAGTTATTTTCCTTTTACCCAGTAAAAAGGTAATAGAAGTCGATATTTTCCTCTTACCCAGTAAAAAGGTAATTTGATTGATTCCCTACCCAGTAAATCAGGTAGTTGATCATACTCCTATCCAGTAAATCGATAGTCGAGTCTGTTATATTTCCTACCCAGTAAATCAGGTAGTTGAGAGTTTCTTGCCCAGTAAAAAGGTAATTGAGGTTATTCCTCCGTATTTCGCTCCTATCCAGTAAATCGATAGTCGAGTTCATTATTCCTTACCCAGTAAAAAGGTGATTGAGGTCATTCCTCTTTATTTAGCTCCTATCCAGTAAATCGATAGTCGAGTCTGTTATATTCTCTACCCAATAAATCAGGTAGTTGAAAATTTTTTCTTACCCAGTAAAAAGGTGATTGAGGTCATTCCTATTTATTTAGCTCCTATCCAATAAATCGATAGTTGAGTCATTTGTTTTCTCCTGCCCAGTAAATCAGGTAGTTGAAAGTTTTGCTGCTCAGTAAAAAGTAGTAAAGGCTATTCCTCCGAATTTTGCTCCTATCCAGTAAATCGATAGTCGAGTCTGTTATACTTCCTACCCAGTAAATCAGGTAGTTGAGAATATTTCTTACCCAGTAAAAAGATAGTTGAGGATATCCCTCCGAATTTTGCTCCTATCCAGTAAATTAATAGTCGAGTATGTTATATTTCCTACCCAGTAAATAGGTAGTTGATGATTTCTTATTTCTCCATTTCTGGACTCGAATATTTTGTTTGATTGATACTCCTGGCAGGGTGTTTATTTCCCTGGTTGAATGTTGTTCTTGATTATATCATATCTTTTCCCAAGTGGAGTCTGTTATCCAGTGATTTATTTTCCTGGTAACTCTTTGTTTGTCTGTTGTTTCCCCAGCGGGATTTTCTTCTGTGTCCCCAAGTTGTGCTTTTCTCTGGTGGTCATTATTTTCCCCACAGAGATCTTGGGTTTGCATATCATATTCATATCATATCATTTGTTCTCTTAGGACAAAAATTGGGTATTCTGTATTTAAGTCTCTCTCATCTTGTAGAGACGAAGATGTCAATCTTCATATCTCCGGATTGAAGAAACTTAAATAGGGGCAGCTGTAACACCCTAATTTTTGCCCTAAGATTGTTTCGCATATCATTTGCATTTTGCATATCAAACAAGACCGCACAGGTTTCGAGTTTCTCCTCAGATCGGGTCTATGTTTCGCAGGGGATCACCATTATTTTTACGGTCTTATATTTGTTTATATTTACTGATCACTAACCAAAATACAAAAAAATATGTTGCAGTGTTCTTCTTCTTCTCTGTGTTGCAGGTTTGCGAGGATGAGACAGTAATTCCATTCAGATGCGTTTGTTCAGTCACGATTCGATTTCAAGTGGATGTTTGACCTAATCTGGTCAAACTATTAAAAGATTGTGTTGACTGCCAGTTGTGTGTGCAAGTAATTCATTCATCAGGCAATGCGTTTTCAAAGTACAAGTTGGGTTGTGTGACAGTTGTTTTATGTGCAAAGTTTGGTTTGTTCATCAGTTATCAGGTTGTGTTTTGTGCGAAATTTGGTTTGAATCTTCAAGTGGTTATCAGTTCATCGGTTCATTAGTTCATCAGTGATTCATGGGAGGATTTATTTTCCTCAGTTTGGTTTCAAATCATCAGGGCATAATCAGACAGTTTTCAGATGACAGTTGGTTTAAGTTGTGAAATACTCAGTGGGTCTGTGTTGGCTGTGTTCATTTTAGCAGAGGCTTGTGCAAGAAAAATCAGGAGTTGGTTGCGGACAAAAAAAAATTCATTACCCATTAAATCATTCTTTAATTTCCAATATCCATTTTTTTTCCTCGATTATTCATATGTCATACCATTAGCCAAATTATCATTTTTCTATCCGATTTCCATTTTTTTATCCACTCGTTTTAATCAATTTCCTTTTATCCATTTTTTAAATTCCATAATTCAATAACCCATTTTCTATCCAATTCCCATTTTTTTATTCTAATATTTCCATTATTTTTCTATCTTTTAAATTCTTTTTTTTTATATTTTTAATTCATATTCCTTCTTTTTAATTCACATATATTTCTAACAATTTCCATATTCCCATTGTAATTCTCTCCAAAATTCCAACAAATCCATATGTTCTTATTATTAGGTCCATTCCATTTTTATTTTTTTGATTAATTCTTTTACATTAAGCCACACTTCAAATTCCAAGGCCTGACCCATACAAGCTGGAGCAGCAAAAACACATTTTTAAGCAAGCATTTCCCAGCTCAATCAAGTTGGCCCACACGCCCAGCTTCAAGCATAGGCATCACAGCAGCATTTCACCAAGACTTAAAAGTCTGGCCCACACTTGCCAACCTTTCCCGCAGGCTTCACCCTTTTCCATCAATCCAAGCCAAGCTTCCCAATGCAATCCGTACCACAAGCTACTTGCAAGCCAATACGAAAAGTTACCGCAGCCAACAATATCATTCCGTAGCCAAACACGTCGCATGCCTAACAAGCAGAGTCCCAGCCAGCAATAACAAGCCGAAGCATTTCCACGCTTGGCCCAAGCTGAAGTAAACAAGCTTCACAGATTCACACGCACGTAGTTCACGCATCCTACAACAAAATTCAAGCCGAAGCAATTCCCAGCCACACCCTTTGCCCAGCCAAGCTTCAGTTTCCGCGCCGCACGTGAGTACGTATCCAGCAACCAGCTTCAAACAACCTGTATCAAGCAAAAAATGACTAGCCGAAAACAAGAACCAGCCAAGCTGCAAAACCAGAAAAAAAACAAATAAATACCAAGCCTTCACACGCATCACAACATCTTCTAAGCCAGCTACAAACAGCCCCAAGCCAAAACGTGCCCAGCCCAGTTTTACCGAAGCCCCACGAGCTTCTCACGCACGAATTTCATCACCTGAAAAACAACAAAACGCAGTGAATCAACCAAATCAAAACGCACACAAACAGAATACAAAACGCAAAATGAAAATGAAATCAAAAACTCAGATTCGAAAACAAAGGGGAATGAACACAAGAAATCCGTGAGCACCTCAAAACCCCTCTCTTCCTTCTATAAATAAAGCTCCCTCTCACTTTCAATCTTAAGCTTTGATAAGCCAAAAAATCCCTGCCGAATCCAAATTCCAAAATCCAAATCCCTAACTCTATTTCCTCTTCAAATCTGAAACTCTCTTTGAATTTCCTCAATCAAATTCTCAATCAATTTCAAAAAATCTCAAAACCCCCTCCAATCTTCAAACCTCCATTGAAACCTAATTGAATCTAAATTTGAGAGAAGAGAAATTAGAGAAGAGCTTCGATTAAGACGGAGAGATTAAGGCCGGTGAGCTCGCGATTTGCATCTTGAGAGAGGTGAGGCGCCGCGGTGGTTTTGATATTGTTTGCCCTGTTCCTCATTGCTGCGTTCACAGAGAGGAAGAAGAAGTCATTTGTTTCTTTTTGTTTTTTTCGTTTTTA